>PVJL010004503.1:0-98869 GCA_004026885.1 Lyroderma lyra | reverse complement strand
GCCCTGGTGGGGCAGAGCAGGGCAGGTCCTGAGTTTCAGTGGGGCCATCCCAGCTGGGGACGATCATGTGCTCAGTTCAGTGGTGGCCCCCAGGAAGCAGGAAGAGGGGACGGGGGAGGAAAACGAGGAGGAGAAGTCGGGGGCAGGAGGGAGGCCAGGCAGGTCTGGCCCAATTATTTCTGGTTCTGGGCTTGGCCAGAGCAGCCTGACACTGCCCCAGGCTCCATGGGAACCACAGGCTGTTCTATTTCGCTGGATGACTCAGAACCAAAAGCTTTTCTCTCAGGAAAAAAACAAAAAACCCCAAAAAACAAAAAATAACCCCCGATCCATAAGCAGGTGCAGAGTGAATTGCGCTCCCTCCGAGGACACGGGTATCGATTCTCCCAAATGAAGCCAGGCCCGGGACCCCGGGGGAGCTGCTCCCCCTTCCAGGCCCTGAATCCAGACCAGAGTGTCTTCGGGCTCAGTGTGTGCTGTGACTTTCAGGCTCCATGCTGGGGCTGGGGCCGGGGCGGGGGCAGGCCCTCGTATCCCAGGCTGCTCCTGCCCCTTCCTGGCCTGTCCTCCCCGGCGGCCTGGCACCCCAGCACGCTGGCTGAGCGTGTGATCTGATCTGATCTTTGCAGCGTAGAGTGCTGGGGGGAGGTGTGGGGGGAGGGGTAGGCAGGTCCGGTGCTGGCAGGGCGATGTCCTTGGGGTGCCACAGTCCCCCAGGGATGCTCGGCCTGGGCGGGCCCATATCTTTAACCTCCTGGCCCCAGGCCCAGCTGCAGCAACCAGCTCCCCCAAAGTTCACCACACCCAGCAGTCCTGGGGAGCAGGACGTCCACCCTCATCGGCTCTCCCCAGGCATGGGCCTATCAGCCAAGTAATGGCACTGGGGTACCCAGCTCCTCACGGCAGCATCGAACAAAACGACGTCCTCTGAACCAACAATTCCAAATCGGAAAGGGCGTGACAGGGGCATCCAGAGAAAGGCACCCCCTCCACCCACATGGCGCCCGTCTTTCCTCCAGCTGCCCCCCACCCCCGTCCCCGGGCTCCCCCTCCACACACAACGGGAGGGAGGGATTCGCGACACTCACGAAGGAGATACTCCGAGCTGTCGTGGTCGTAGTCATTGTCCTCTGGGAAGTGGTTGATCCGGAAGCAGTGCCCTTTGTAGATCCCTGGAGAAAACAAGAGGGAACACTGTGACTGTCCCATGGGTTCACGCGTCCATTCATGCTGGACCCGGTCACCGCGTGCGCACAGGCTCGGGGCACGCCCTGGGCGGAGAGAGAAGGCAGGCTCAGGCCCCCCGGTCTGGTGGGGGACGGGCACACACACACACACACACACACACAGAGGGGAAAAGTGCCCCAAGGGGACCATGTCACTACGGGCCACGTCTGATTTTTCACCTGTGAGCATAAGAGGACACACCATCAACAACGGTGCCGGGACCGCAGGCCGCAAGCGAACCGCCCCGGACCAGCAGGACGTGCGGTGCCCCTCACCCTAGGGGCTGCCAAGCCGAGTCTTGGAAAATGACAGGATTTGTCACTGGGAACTGGGTGGAGGGAAACTTCTGGGCAGAGAAGGAGACCCTGAAAAGACAGGGTGAGGGCCGGAGCCTGGCGGGTTTGGGCAGCGGTCAGGACCGTGCAGGGGGAGGGGCCGGGCCGCGGAGGGCCTGCGGGTCAGCCAGGCAGGACGCACTCCGCCCGCCACTGCGGGTCTGTCTTCCCTCGGCCTCAGACATGGTACGGCGGACCCCCCCCACCCCCCCAAAGTACACGCCGAGTCCGCACGCCGTTGAGAACCTGATTCCAATTCCATCACTCGGTGTGACAGAAAGGGAGAGAACGTGGAGCAAAAGAAACTTCCAGAAAGGCCAAGGCGTCTCCTGCCTGGTTTCCCCTCCCCACTCCGAGGAGTAGCCTTCACAGGGTGGGAGGCAGGACACCCCGGGCGGTTTAGTAACTGTGGAACGGGCCAGGCCCCCCTTCCAGAATCTTCCACCCCACTCTCCCAGCCCCTGCTCCCCGCGGTCTGGGCATGCCCAGCACAGAACTGGACACGGGCGGAGGCGGGGGCGCACAGGGCGTCTGGCCCTGCCTGCCAGCCAACCCCCTTACACCTGGGGCAGCGCCCCGGCTCTTGCGAGGAGCTCACCCTGTCCACCCTGCACAGCCGGGGCCGGTGCCTGTTCTGCAGCTGCCGCCAAGCGGCCTGCGACCCCCGGCCCTTCTAGCTGGGAGAGACCTCTGATGGGGTCTCCCCTTTAGCAGCTGCCTCCCCTTTACCGACTGCCTCCCCACACTTTCCCGTCCGTCTGGTTCCTTAGCTGCTTCCTCCAGAGAACTGGGGTGCTGGGTAAGGCCCCCTGCTTCCTGAAGGTCCACGGGCCTCGAGGGCCATTGGTGGGTGGGCCGGGCTTGGTCCCAGATGGCAGGGGACAGCTGAGGGTCTCAGAGGTGCCCGTGCCAGGTTACCCGTCCTCTTCTGCAGAGCGGGGGTAACCGCAGGCTGTACCTCCGAAGGGTCTTAGGAGACCTGCACCTAATTAATACCCAAGAGGCCCGTCCACGGTTCTGGGCCCATGGCGGTGGCTTCGGGGGATCCGCTGCTATCGGACCCAGACACCACCCTCTCCCTGCTCTGCGGTCCTTGCTCTCCCGTGAGTGGTTGAGTCGGTGGAGAACCACGCGCATGTGTGGTCAAGAGGGCAGGTTTAGTAACTGCGGACCAGGCCAGTCCTCCCTTCCAGAATCTTCCATCACACCAGGGCAGGCGGGGTCAGGACATCTGGGGGTGGGGGCACATGGAGGCCGGAGTGGGCCAGCCACGCTGTCCCCTCCCTCCTGCCTCCCACACCCCAGATTCAGAACACACGTTTCCAGGCGGGGGTGCACCTGGCAAAGCTGCCTGCTGTTCCTCCCGCTCTCCCACCCCTGACATTTTGGGGGGCTACGTTAAAGATCTAAACACAGTGATCAAGAGCCAACCCTTCCAATCATGGAAGAGAGAAACTGAGTCTCACAGGAGGGCAGCTGTCCAGGACGAGGGGTGGCTTACAAGCTGCCCACAGTCAGGACGAGACGCCGTCCCTGGCCAGACTTTATTGACAGGCTGGAAGCCCGACCCCCAGCCCCACCCACCTTACCCTCTTGGTGGGTCTAAAGTGCTAGGGGCTGCGGAGGGGACCCCACAAGCTGTCTTTGGCACGGGGAGAGTGACAGAGACTGCTCCCTGCCCGCCGAGTCAACAATTTGGGAATTCCGCCTAAGTGAGTGTCAAGCGTCTTCAGTTCCTACAGCCGTTTCTTGACTGATGGGGTGTTCTTCTCCAGCCTAGCCCCCGGCCCTCAGGGCCCACCACCAGGCTCTACGCCCCTCCCCCACGGGCCCTGCCACCCCCGCCGCCCCCACCGGACCCTGTGCTTCTGGTCACAGGACCTGGCCATCCTGTCAACTCACCAGGACTCTATCACTAGAGCTGCCTGGCCGCCTCCAACCTGTTTTTGCTGCGTGGAGCGTTTAGTCCTGGGGACTTCACATCCATCCCTGTCAAATCTGACTTGGTTAGCGTGGGCCCGCGGGACCGACTAGGGAGAGGAAGTAATGGCCGACGGGAGAAGGAAGCGAGAAAGCCATTTCCCATCCACTCCACACGCGTTCTCTCCCTCGGTGCAGGCCCCTGGCCAGTCGTGCACCCAGTGATTCTCAGGGCGGTCAGTTCTGAGACCCCGGACTGGCCGCACTGCAGGGCCCCGGGGGCGCCCCCGGGGGCGCGGGCACAGCAGCCCGGGAACCCCCTGGTGTGGAGAGACGACACGTGGCCCAGGAGCTCTTCAGCTGTAGAGCTCAGGCATCTGAGGGCGCGCTCCCGCCCTGCGGCCCTGGGACTGTCCTGTAGATAGAGGCAGCGACAGGAGTGTTGTCGCCCCTCACGGGCCCCCTCTGTGAACGCACTTCCACAGGAAACGTTTGGAAAGCGCCCGGCGACGCGTGCGGTGTCTAATTCCTGGGCGACAGGGTTCTGAGTGAATGGACGCTTTCTTCCTTGGGCATTTCCCCCATATTTTCTGAGTTTTCTATGATGTCTGCAAATGAACCTACAAGGCGCATTAAAAGAAAGAGAAGAAAGCGCATCTCTGCCTCCGTGGGAGACGCGGTGACGCGTCCGAAACGACCACAGACGCGCTCCGGTCCGAGGCGCCGCGGGGCTGGGAAGGTGCGTGGGCGGCGGCGGCCTCTCGTGGGTGCCTGTCCCCAGCGTCCTCCATGCGCTGGGGTCGTGCCCTTATCGACAGCTGGGGTGACCGACCCCCAGGACTCAGGGCACCAGACGTAGGGCTTAAATGCTAAAACCAGGACAATCCCAGACAGACCAGAGTGAGTGGTCACCCCGGGAGTCTTTTCACGGGCGCTGCCACCTGACATGAACCTTCCTAAGGGGCCACCCCAGAGGCCTGCCATCGTTAAGGGGATCCTGGAGAAAAGAACGTGGGATGATCCTTCCCTCCTCCCACGCCGTTTGCAAAGCGCTGTCATAAAGCGCAGGTTCGTGTGATGCCCAGCAACACGAACAGCAGCAGCGGACACGTAGGGAGTGTGTACGGACACCCCGGTGCCCCCAAAACTTCTCTGCCACCTGTTACGCCAGCCAGCTCCGCGCTCGTGTCACCCGCTGACGCCTCAATTCAGTGGCACCAATTATTTCTTGCTTTTTGCCTGTGGCACTGGGCAGGTCGCCCAGGGGAACGGCACTGCGTGTGCAGGGTGGAACCAGAAGCTCGAGGAATCAGGACTCCCCCGAGGTAACCTCTGGGCAAGAGGATGGAAGCTTGTGGACGAATAAATGTCCCCATCTCCATCCTTAGGTCCATTCTACCTGCTTCCAGGGGGCAGGTCCCAACAGGTCTGAGCCAAGGGATGGTCACCTCAAGGACGCCCCTGCACTAGCTCTCTGCCTCAGTTTCCCTCTCCCCAGCCCTCGCCCATGCCTGCTCCCTAGGGTGGCCGTCGAAGACACATCACAGGCATGCAAGCCCTGGCTCAGGCTAAGGTGAAAGCTACTGTACCGAGCACGTCTGATGCATCGGCCCCTTGCATCTCCGCAACAATGCCCCTTTGAAGACAGAACAAAGAGACGTAGAGATGCTGGAAGACCTCTTTTCACCAGCCCCACTGCGCAGGCCCAGCTCGGAATGACTCGGCGTGCTCCCTTCCGCTGTCCGGTCTCCTTTGCCCCTTTTCAAAGCAGAGGCTCAGGGGACACCTGGTGTGCGTGTGCCCTCAGGGCTCCAGGTAGTTCAGAATGGCTGGAGCGTGAGGGGCACGTGTGGGGGCCCAGCACCCCTCACTGGTGGGAAAACTAGCTTTCCCAGGCTCCTGGGCGGAGGGCAGCGGCTGATGTTTGAGGCTGGATAACCCTTCACTGCAGGTGGAGACGCTCAAGCACAGGGATGGCAATCCAGGGCCCCACGCCCGTCAGGACAGCTGGTAGGCAGGGAAGGGTGGGGGGCACGAGGGCAGAGCTTGGCGGTGGTGGAAGGCATCAGGTGGCCTGGCGTGGGCGTGGAGCAGCACTGGGGTGCGGAGGCAGAAGAGCTGGGCTGGGGTCTGCATGGTAGGCCAAGATGGACTTGACTGAGGTTGGAAGGCCCCGGGCGGGCAGCGGCCACTCCTACCCGGAGCTGCCTGAGGTGAGGGGAGCAAGGAGGTGTGAAAAGCAGAAAGGCAGCCCAGGACAATGGCTAGGCACTTGGTCTGGGGAGACCCCGGTTCATGTCCTTAGATGTGTCTGCAGCGGAGGGGACCGGAGGCCAGGAGAAAAGTGACTTGGCCAAGATCATTTCAGTGCACAGAGGTGAGTGTATTCATTGCTAAGGCTGCTGTGACGAAGCACTGCCAAGCGGGTGGCTTAACCAACAGAAATCCACTGTCCAGAGGCCACAAGTTCAAGGTCAAGGTGAGGGCAGAGATGGTTCCTTGCAAGGGCTCCGCTGCAGGGAGAATCTGTTGCAGGCCTCTCCCCAGCTTCTAGCATTCCTGCGCTTGCAGAAGCACCCCCTGACATCTGCCTCGTCTTCACGTGCTGTTCTCCCTGTGCGTGTGTCCATCTCCAAATTTCCCCCTTTCGTAAGGACACCAGCCGTACTGGATTGGGGTCCACCCTAATGATCTCATTTTAGCTTGGTTATCTCTGTGAAGACCCATATTCCAAATAAGATCACAGTCTGAGGGATGGGGGTTAAGACTTCAAAACAGGAATCTGAGGCCACTATGAACTTGGCTTTCTTCACCTCACTTATATTAATTGAGCACCTGCTATGTGCTCGATGCTGGGGACTCAGGTGCAGCAGAGCTCTGCTCAATAAAAACTCACGTGCCCTTCCTACGGGGCACATCCACGGCTGTGCTGTGTTTCTGAGCTTCCTTTGCAGTTAGACGGTGACGCAGGTCAGCCCTGACCACAGGGTCAGGAGCAGATGCTCAGTCAAGGGTAGGCTGACCAGATGTACCATTTTAAATGGGACAGCAAAGAACGGTCCTGTCCCGTTTCACATGGTACCTACCATTGGCCTACTGACACCTTGAATTTAGCCCAGTGAGACAAGGCTGACCACACGTGCCATTTGCCACAGGACAGTACCACTGCTTTCTGTATATCTGGTCAGCCTTGTCAAGGGTCCAGGCCAGTGCCAAGCTGCCATCAACAAACCCTGGCTCCATGCTTCTCCCACCTGCTGAGCTACGTGCCTTGCCCTACCCCCTGCTTTCCATAATTCCGCCTCATAAGTCTTCCACTTCCATGCCCATCTCCAAAGAGTCCTTCTAATAGCTGTGATTTTCCAATTGGCACCCTCTGGTGTCCTCCTACGGCTGGCCTCTCTCCAGCTTTGGGGAGGCAGGCTGTTGGTTAAAGAAACTCCAGGCTTGGAGAGGCAGCGTGGGCTGAATGGGACTTTCCTGGAGGAGCCCTCGCTCCCTGGCTTGTTAGTGACTCTCCATGAGAGCCTGTTGAGCCACTATGATCTCCACTTTCTTCACCCAACTTAACATTTATTGAGCACCTGCTACGTGCTCGATGCCGGGGACTCAGATGCAGCAGAGCATCTGCTCAATAAAAACTCAAGTCCGCTTCTTACTGGTCACATCCACGGCTGCGCTGTATTTCTGAGCTTCCTTTGTCGTTAGGATGTGGCCATGTGACCGAGTTGTCGAATGGAGTGTGAGCGGAAGTGATGTGTGCCCTCCGCGGACACATCTCAAAGTGGGTGTGCCCCCTCCGACTCCACTGCCTCTCCCAGCAGCCACAAGGAGTGGTGGAGCCGCAGGACAGACAGGGCCTGGGTCCCTGCGTCCCATCGTGCAGGAAAGCCAGGGCCAAGAGGCCTACCCACTTGGAACTGTTACACGAGCAAAACGTCCACCTCTGCTATGTGTGAGGCATCGCACATTCGGGCGTGTTTCTGTTACAGCAATTCAATAAGGATGCAGGCCGGGTGGGGCCTCTGCCCTTCTGGAGCCTTCTGGTTACAGTCATCACTTAGGACTGGGGAAAGAAGTCTGAGGCGGGGTCCAGAGCTCCCAAGAGCATGTCACCGAGGAGCCTGGCTCAGGCTGCAGGACACAGGTCAGAATAGCTCCCCACCTGGGAACTGGGGAAACACCTGTGCTCTTTCAGAGCTGAAGGGAGGCCCGCGGAGACCCAGGCTGGTCAAAGCGCTTGAGAAGGCTCAGTCCCGGCAACGCCGCGAGGGGCAGAAGCCAGGGTTTAGCTCCGCGTTTCAGACCCAGGTTTGCTGACGGGAGCGTGGGGAGGAGCCCTCCGTGTCCTCTCCACAGCCAAGTGCTTCGCATTCTGAGCAGCCTGGGCAGTGTCTCTTGGGCAACGACGCCTACACCAGTGCCAGACAAGTTTCCCACATGCTCTTCTTCCGACAGCTTAGAGTCAGGGAGGCGCCTCGTCCCTACAGGACCTGTTTGGGTTTGGGCACAGACCTGGTTCACCCCTTCAGGCCTGGGCCCATTCTTCCTTTGAAGAATTCATTTATTGGTGCCAGGCTCTGCGGGGGTCCATAGACGCGGGTCGTGGCGGCAAGAACTCGTAGCCTGGTTGGGGAGGTGCGTGCACATGCCACCTTGGAACGAGACGGCCGGGGCATGAGCGACCAGGGATGTGGCAGGTTCATGAAGTTTCTGGATAGAGCATCTGGGGCAGCTCCGGGAAGGGGCTGGAGCTCACCAAGAGCTGAGGGGTAAGCAGTGTCTGACACGTGGAAGCCCAGGCAGGGGAAATGCCCAGAGGCCCGGTAGGGAGTGAGCTTCTGGAGAACAGCGGGCAGGAGGCGGCGGAGGGGTGAGGGCTGAGGCTGCAAAAAGAGGTGGGGCCTCGTTCGCCCTGCAAGGGGACGGGGTTCGGTGCCACCAGCCCCGCGGTACCACGGTGAGCTTGCCTTAACCCAGAAAAGTCCCCTCCTGACGAACGCAGGGAGCGCTAGTCCCTCTCGGCCCGCACCCCTGGTATTTATTCCCAGCCTGGCCGGGTGTCATCAGACCCGTTAGCGGCGAAGGCCCCACCGGGGGGGGGGCAGCTGCTTGGGAGGTGGCAGGAGGTGCTCCTCGAGGACTAACAAGCTCCCCCTTCACGGCTCCCCTCACACTGGAGTTCCTTGTGAGGAGGGACACGCTGACACTCTGGCTCCGAAGCCTGCAGCTGTCAGACGGGCCATGGCAGCCTCGGTGCCCACTGCTGCCAGGGGTGCAGGCGGGGAGGCTGGCAGGGACCTCGGGCTCAGCTTTGCCTCCCTGCTAGCTCCCTGCCAGTCACCAGGAGAGAGCCACTGGGAGCAGCGCTGGGCCTCAACTTGCAAAGCTTCAGGCTGAACAGAGAAAAACGCTCCTCCCACAGCTCTCGTCTGTAACCATGCAGCAGGCGGGGGCTCCATCTCCAAGACACCTCCGATCTCTAGCAGTCTAGGTGAGCTGCCCGGTTCGGTAGGCCGTCTCCCCCAAAGCTAACAGCCCAGAGGATCCGGGAGAGAAGCTGCCTTTGTCATTGGCAGCAGGAAGATGGCACCTGTTTCAATGGGGCTGGGCTCTGGTTCAGTGTCTGAGAGGGGACTGGGGTCTGTCTGGATGGGTTCTGGTGGGGGGCCACCCGCCTGGTGCACCCGTCCTGAGGCTCTGACGTACTTCTGGGGTGTACCTGCGGGAAAGGGTGTGGGTCCTTCCCACAGAGCATGGCTCTGCCCCCAGCCAGGGGTCCTAGCACACATCTGGCCCGAGCTGGACCAGTCACATGCCCCCTTAGGAGTTGGGATTGTGGATCAGAAACAGCAGATCTAAGGGCGAAGGATGTCGGGGAGTTCCCACATGGGGTATTCTCAGTGGTCCGTGATGCCAGCTACGAAGCTCCTGGTTCTCCCCGTCCTCAGTCCTGGCTGTTAGACTCCAAGTCCAATAAAGTCCTCTTTGGGGATCGAGCCGGAAGAAGTTGGTTTCTGTGCCCACAACCAGGAGAAACCCTAACCTCCAACCAGGGGCACCTTCGTCAAGGGAAAGAGATTCCAACCCAGTTCTCGTGGGCTCCAAAGCCCCAGGCCCGCTTCTGACGTCCTCAGGGCATGTCTGCCACGCTTTTGCAAGGTACACGAACAGGCGCAGTCTCCAGGGGAGAGGGGGACATTGCATAGGGGCGGGGGGGACAGCACGCTGCCACCTGGCAGCTGTGTGACCTGCAAATTTCAGCCTCTTGAGGCCTCAGTCATCGACAACAAGCACTGGGCTGGCTGGTCAGTTCCTTGTACCACATCTCCATTTCCCAATGGACCAAGGGGGGCCATCAGTGGATCCCACGTTTACCATGAGTAATAAGGACATGTGACCGTGTGTGGCCAGCATGGAGACGGTTCCCCGTCAATGGTGACTTTTCTGTCCCAATAAGAAAAAACCTTCTCTTCTGCAGGCGGCCAAGGCCCCCAGCCCCCAGACCAAATCCCCTCCCACACGAGTGCCGCCACGCCGAGAAACGCCTGCCGGAGGCCCCCATCCTCCCGGCCCAGCTCCTGGGCACCCAGCCCGGGCCCTGGTGGCAGGTGGGACCCTGGCCTCACTCTCTCACCACCCGCCACCCCTCGTCTCGCTCGGCGAGTTCCCCGAGAACCCACAGCCCCAGCCCGACGCCGCCTCCAGCCCTCTGCTCCCGCCCGGCTGGGGCTTCCCAGGCTTCCTGCCGAGATCCGTGATTGAACGGCGGCGATCTCCCCCACCGACAGCCCGTTCGCTCTGCAAACACGGGGAAGCGGGTGTTCGGTTACCGTCTCTGTGATTTTCCCACTTGTATCTGCTTGATAACTCCTGCTTGGATGAAATCTCAGTACTAAGATTCGGGGTTTTAACATTTTTCTCCTTTTCTTTCTTTTAATGAGGAGCAAATATGAAGCTCCAAGGGGGCGAAACGGCCCTCTGCAGACCCCAGGCTTTTCCTCTGGTTTGCCGCTGCAGGCCTCCGGGAAGTTATGCTCCAATAACCTGAGCGTTTTAACTGAAGGGTCTGGGCGGGGGAAGGAGAGTCATGGACTTCCACGAGGGGCTCCAGGGGCCATCAACTCCATCTCCTCTATGTTACACGTTAAGAACCTGATGCCTGGGGACGAGGGCCATTTCCATGGTGACGGGTTGGATGGTGACAGAGCCGAGCCTAGCACCCTGGTCTCCTGAGTCTACGTTTGCTCCCCGCACCGCCTGTTCCAGCACAAGGGCCCTCAACCAAGGGCGAATTTGCCTGCTAGGAGACAAAGTCTGGAGACAGTTTTGATTGTCAGGACCCGCGGGAAGTGGGGTGCTGTATTGCTACCTAGTGGGTGTGGGCCAGGAATGCTGCTGAACATCCCGCAATGCCCAGAGCAGCCCCATAACAAAGAACGACCCTGCCCGGGTGTCAGTAGAGGTTCGTGATGCATCAGCAGCCTCCAGAGAGCTGATCCCCACTTCCCAAGTCCGTGGTAGACACCGCTGAACAATCTCTGTGCTTTCTCCCCTGAGGACAGTCTAGAGGCTTCTCAACATGCTACTGCTGCTCCATGCAGGGGCTCCGAGTCCAGGTGGTACCTCTTGTTATCCCATGGCCGGAGGCCACAGAGGTGGCGGGTTCTGAATCACTCTGCTTGGATTTGAGTCCTGGCTCCGTCATCACTTACTAGCTGTGGGATTTGGGGTCCTCATGAACCTCTCTGCGCCTCATTTTCCCTATCTGTGAAATGGGGCTCATAAATGGGAAAACCTTCAGGAGGCTGGTTAGGGGATTAAGCAGGTCCATGCAGTTCTTAAATGTCACGGGGACACTGTGAGTGCCAACGACGTGGGCGCCGTCACGATTACGATCGGCCCAGCCTCACGACAGAGAGGCAGCAGGTCCCGCTAGCAGGAGGGTACAGATCTAGCAGGACTGACGTGGACACTTCCTCGCCCTCATCTACCCGTGACATGGTGGCCTTCACAACGAGCAGAGCCTCCCTGGCTCTTGGAAGGGCCCGGTGAAGCTACCCTGCTCCCGCTTTGCCCCGTTACCAGTGGGCGAACAAGGGTGACCGTGGCTCCCTGCAGGCCCTGGGCGAAGTTCGTCCCGTTTTTAACCCGCGAAGGAGGAGCTCCTAGGAACCCGTCACAGGCGAGGTGGCCAAGGCTCTGAGAGGGCAAGGCACTTGTCTGAGGTAGCACAGCCCTCAGCAGTCACGCCGGGATCCTCGGCGGCTCTTGGCTGACCCTGGAACCAGAGCTCCCACCACTGTGCAGCCCTGCCTCCAGCTCCACTTGAGAACGGGGGGGAGAGAGAGGGACAGTGGGAGGCAGAGGGCGTCACTTCTTGGAGGACGCATGTGTGCCAGGTCACCAGCATTTGTCAGGTGGGTGGGCAGGGCTGAGGGACAGGCTGCAGGGCATGCACATGTGCTTGTGGCGTTGGGAGTGGTTCCTTCTGGGCACCCAGAAACCAGGTTCAAACCCAGCTTTCCAGACCCCTCTCACTACCCTGGCACCCAGGGCCCAGAGGGCCAGGATAAAGTCCTCCTCCCCTGGGCTGCAACCACAGTGCCTCCATGCTGCTTGGTGAGCAGCCACCAAGCTGTGGGCTCAGATGGGATCTCACGGAGCCACACCTAGGCCATGTGCCATTGTCCCCACCCTCCAGAGCCCCCGACACCCTGCCCGTGCCCAACCCACCGCCTGGCGGCCTCCCAGGAAGGCCTTCATCGTTTTGGGACTGTGCACTCCCCCTTCTCCTCGGAGTCAGAGAGAGCACGTCAGTTTCGTCTCCCCGACAAGGGCCCCTCGGGTGCTGGCTGAGCAGCAAGCTGTGTGTTCACAGCCGCCCCATCTCCCTTAATTCAAGTCAGCACCCACATCCCGAGGCCAGGCACCGGTCCACACACTGGGCCACGGTGGGGGAGCAGGCCAGAAGCTCCGTGCTGAGGCCGGAGGCGGGAGGTCAGGCAGTTGGAGGCAGGAGGTCAGGCGGTGGGGGCACACTGAGCAGTCAGAGGAGGCCCCCTGGAGGCAGAGGGGGGGGGAGGGAATGGGGGAGGGGTGGCGGAGCCTCAAAACCACCGGGGCCGGGGGGAGAGTGTTAAACCTGCAATCAGACAAGATCAGACTCGCTCTGTAGAAGGGTCTGCCCCTCTGCAGGGCGGGGGACAGAATGGAGGCAGGGAGGCCAGTCAGAACCCAGCCTCTGGGGGGAAACCTCACCCAAGGTCACTCTCTGATGTAGGGCAGAGAAGGCGGGTTCCCAAAAGCTAATCTGTGCCCCAATTCCCGTCGGTCTTCAGACCAACCATCCATCCCCCCCGCCCCCGGAAAGCAGCCCTGGCTTAGGGACACGAGCCCCCTCTCAAAGTGGCCCTCCTGGGGCTCCTCTGCAGTCCAGTGGCTTGACCCTGAGCCCTCGTTTGTCCTCCTGCGCCTTCCCCGGGCCGTCCCAGAGGCCATGCCCACCCCCCGGCCTCAGTTCCAGGGCAGGTGCAGCTGCCCTCACTGTGCTGCAGGCTCCCCATTCCCGGGCCCCCTCGCTGGGCCTCAGCTCGCTCCAGCAGGTGCGGGGCCAAAGCCCGGGGCTTCTGCTTGTAGGAACAAGAGAAAAGTCAAAGGACGGAAAAGGCAGCTTCCCTCCTTCCACAGGCACAGCAGGGCCCTCACGTGGGGCGTCGATGGGCTGGGACCCGGCGGGCACAGGCTGGCTGTGAGCGAGGAACCCTCGGGAAGACAGTGGAACCACTGTCACCGTGAGTCAAGCAGAGCCTTTATGGGACACTAAAAGTTAATGGGAAGCTGTACTGCTCACCGTTACGCATGACAAATGCTGGCGACAGACACAGAAGAGAGAAGAGGCCTGGGAGGCTGCAGGATGCCGCTAGCTGGGGCCCGGGGTCGGGCTGCACGGCGGCCGGCGGGAAGCAGGTGGTGGGGAGCCACATTCATCACCTGATTAGCAAGCAATCAGTGTTTGGACACGACTCATTTCACCTCCTCCCGGGGGGCTGCTGCATCTGCTATCCGCCACTCCTGCCCAGGCCAGCTAAATAAAGTCGTGCCCTCTCAGGAGGCAGCCTGGTCAGACAGCCTGAGCTTGGAGCTTCCTCTGACCCGACAGTTTGCAGTTGCCCTGGCTTCTTGCACGTCTCCGGAGTTGTGCAAGGGGCACAGGGGCAAAGTCTGCAGAGGGGATCCCCTCTGGGGTCAAGCAGTGGTCCCATGAGCACTACCGCGATTACTGCAATAACAGCCCCTCCCACCAGCGGCCGACGCTCAGAGGACCTCCCCGGTCTCGTGCTTTGAGCATCAAGTCATTTAGTCCTCACTGCAACCCTCTCGGGGGGTGCTGCTGCTGTCATCAACCCCACTTTATAGATGAAGAAATGGAGGCCCTGAGAGGTTAAGCCACTTGCCCACTCAGTGTGGGCAGCCAAGTGGACCAAGATGATGGGTGTGTCTCCCTGGGAAGGCGTAGCTGGGCAGGGCAAGGGAGGGAAATGTGGGGACCGCCTGCAAATGCAATGGGCCTGCAGTGGAGCACGGGGCAGGGCCCACCCAGGAGCGTGCAGACGCTCCAGGTCTGGCCCTGGGTGAGCTCACCACGCACTGCTGTTGGAAGGGAGCTGCCTGTGTGTGCATGTGTTCTGCGGGGAGTGTTGGGGCACAGTCAGGGCAGGGGACACACGGGTCCCGAAGGACAGGAACTTTAGGTCAGTGCTCTGGACCAGCAGTTCGTAATCCTAGGCTTGAGAATGCACATGCTAAGCCTGGAGACCTCACTTTGGGGGATCCTCAGCTCAGAGGGCCTCAGATTCTCAGCATAGATGGATGTCTTCCCCCGTGACTATCAGGGCTGTCCTGAGGGGTCCTACACACTGACATTTCAAGGGAAACAGCTCAATATCCCGGACCTTTGCAATTCTTCTCCCAGGTGCTCTCCTAATTTCTCTCTGACTGTCCTTCTCAATCTCTTCTCAGAGCGTCCAGGGTTCCTCCTCTGCCCTCACTTCCGGTCTTCGCACCCTCCCCGGTGACCTCCGCACTCTCATGGCATCCACCGCTCTGCAGGCTCTGATTCCTGGTCCACAGCCTCTGCGACTTCAGGCCCAGCATCCAACTGCCCCCTGGAACCTCCACCCGGATGTTCAGCAGGGACCAGACTTGGCATGGCTCACACTAAATGACCCTCCTGCCCTTGGGGCTCTCCACCTCCTCTGTCTTATTGCCCCCACCCTCTTGGTGATGTGTGTGTGTTGGGGGTCCTCGCTGGAAGGCGTCTCGTCTCCTCCCTTTTCTACACCCTGCTCAGATTTCATTCATCAGCTAATCCTGCAATTTTATCTCCTAAAGATGCCTTGTTACCGCCTCCCTCCAAATCACCTGCCAGGGTGATCTTGTGACATGGGACTCTGACCACAGCACCGTCAGTGACATTCACCTCCTGCAAGACAGAGTTGGGGCATGCCAGTTGTCATGAGCTGGGTCCATCCTCCAACAACCCCCCGAGCTGTGCAGGGTCCCTTGTCTGTGCCATTCTCTTCTGAACCCCGTCGGTTCCAGCTGTTCCCCTGGTCTGGAGTTTTCCTCTCTGCTTTCACCTCAGGATCTCCCAGAAGTCACCAGGGCGGGCAGCGCCCCTTACACGGAGTTTCTGCACCGGCTTCCCCCTTCCCTTTTGAGTACACATACTGCTCTGTGCATACCCCTACCCTTGCAACTTGCTGCGTTATATTTAGATGGGGTCTCCCTCGGAGCCAGAGGGCCAGCGCTGAGACTTATTTATCTCTGAGTCTCAAGCTCCTATTCTGGTCTTTGCTCAGTCCATGTTGGTTGAATTACACCGAACTGCCTTCTCCAAATGGGGTTTCTGTGGGCTGGGGGTGTGCAGGGCATGCTCTGTCCTGGCCCCCTGTACCCATGTGCACAAGGAAAGTTGGAAAGAACATCCACCCTGGACTCCCATTGCTCTTCCCCACCTGCGGGTGACATGCCCCAGAAATGCCACCAGAACGCCCAGTGACAAAGCTGCAGGACACACAGCGCCTCTCTGTTCACAAGATGCCAACAACATGCGCTGCTTGTCATCAGCCCTCCTGTCAACAAATCGCTCCTGGAAACACGAGCCAATGGTAATATGATGAATATGGCTGTTCTAGAACTGAATGCATGGGCTGCACTCTGAGAACCGTCACTGGGGATCCACTGTGACCACCCCATTTTAACCAACTCTAAAACCAAAGTAAAAATCATTACCATGCCAAAGGCTGACATGACAGCAACAAGGAAAGAAAGGGGAAGCCCAGGGGCCTGTCCGGATCCACTTTCCACACCCACCCCCCACACACGGCCACACGGTCCCCTATTCAGAAGAAATGCCAGGCCACACGGAGAAGATGCCCCCCAGCCCGCCCTGCAGGGCTCCCCCTTTCTGAGCTGGGGAGGGCAGCCTGCACTTCGCCAGGCCCCGTGAGAAGCCAGCACCGAGCCCTGGCAAAGCCTGCACTACTCAGTGAGCCGTCTTCCCTCCCCGCTGAGATCCGGACCAGACTCAGGAACGGCAGGCACCTCCTTGGGTTCTTTGGCAGAACCTCCTCCTGTTGGCGGACGGAAGCCCGGGACGTCCGGGGCCAGCGTTCGAGTAACAGCCGGAAAATGACACTTGTCCAGGAGCCGTGACCCGGGCCGGCGGCGCGAGCCGTGGCCGGGAGCCAGCACCGCGTCCGTGGGGGCCTATTTGTCATCGAATGCTCTGAGTTATAGGCTTTAGGCCTTTCGATACCGAATTAACTTGATTGGAAATGGGCCCTGGGGGCAATTGTTAAAGAGAAATAAAGATGCTCGACCGAGTCCATCCTACTTCGCAAGGTGGCTGTCCCCACTCACATCCAGAAGGCCAACTGTCCCAGCCCTCCTCAGGGCAATGCCGTAACCCACCCCGCCCGGTCCCTCACCCTCCACCACGCTGACAGTGGCACTGGCTCACTCAGCCCCTGCCTACCGTCAGCCTCCGAGAGGAAGGAAGGGGAACTGAGGGCTGACTGTCCCCCACACACCCGATATTGAAATGCTTTTGTTCTTGAAGGACAAGGCCTGCCTGTCTGTGTGTGGACAGGTGTGTGGGGGAGCTGGTGCACGGTGCTCCTGCTGGGGTTGGTGACAGGGGAGAAGGTGGACGGACAATCGTGTGCATGTGTCACAGAGGCCCAGCCCAGCCCCAGTGGGGGCGAGGGGCTGCCTTTGTCCCCACATGCATGAGCTTGGCTCTGAGCAGACAAGCACTGTGGGGTGTGACCCGCAGGCAGGAGCAGCACGGAGCATCTTCCAGCCGCGGATGGCAGGCCCCTGGACGCCAGCGGCCTTGCCTGCCCAGCCTCGCACAGCTCACGTCTCCAGCCGAGCCCTAATTCACAGGGCTGCTGCCAGAGCTCATTAATAAATGATGGAAAACCTCTCAGCAAATGTCGAGCCCCCACTGTGGGCCTCGGGCCCACGAATGAGCCAGGCAGCCTCGGGTTGGGAGGGCGGCGGGGTGGCCTGCGGGGCGCCACGTGTGTGGGCCTGAGATCTCTTACGGCCTGTCCACGCCTGGGCGGTGAACACACGGGAATGCTGGACGCAGGGGCTGGGCGTTCCCCCTGGGATTTCCCTCCAGAAACGCAGGCCGCCAGGTTGGAGGGCTCTGTGTGTGCTGACAGGGCTCAGGGCTGCGGGCTGGACTCTGAAAGGTCAGTCTGATCAGCGCGTTCTCTAACTCTCTGGGGAGCTGGAGGATCGAGAAAGGAGATTCGGAAACACACTCACGACCCTTACTGGGGGGCCACTACCTGGCCTGGGGCGCAGTAAGGTCACGGCTGGCTTCAGCCGGAAGGATCTCCAATTCCATCCCCGGACATTGGTCCTGTTTCAGTGCCAGAAGCCCACTGTCCCTGTCCCCATAGAGCTTCATTTAGGGATGGACACTTGCTTGAGGAACTTGGGC
The DNA here is from genome assembly GCA_004026885.1 of Lyroderma lyra. Taxonomy (NCBI): domain Eukaryota; kingdom Metazoa; phylum Chordata; class Mammalia; order Chiroptera; family Megadermatidae; genus Lyroderma; species Lyroderma lyra. The sequence continues at coordinate 81,364 of PVJL010004503.1, read as the reverse complement.
TACCCCCAAAGATGTGCACTGACATTCTGGACCCCCAAACTTTCTTTCATAAAGGGCCTCTTGGTGCTCCCGCAGACAGGGACCCCATCTTCCTGAGAAGTCCTGCTTGGGTGATGCTTATCTCTATGGCCCAAGTAGGGACAGGTCCAGATTCCTGGGCCCTGAAGCTCGTGCAATTAGACAGGCCCTCTTAACGGAAAAGAGAACAGAACCACGAACACACAATCAGACTCGGGGCCCAGGAAGGGCCCATGCGAGGGAACTCTGGCTTCTCACGCGTCGCAGTAAGTCCACCTGTGGGCTGACCCAGGCCAGGCTCCAGGGCCCCGGGGCCACTCTTGTCTGCAGAAAGCAATTCAAATGCCGCAGCCCCCTCCCATTTTGCTACCTTCCGAGGAAGCCCCCAGCAGAGCAGGGGTCTGTGTATCAGGCTTAGGGAGCTTTGAAATATCTCAGAGGGGCTCACAGAGGAGGTTCCCATCAGACCCCTCTCCAGCCACTCACGACAGGGCTGGGTTCCTTTTGTGCAGCTGGGAGGACTTTGTTATTTGACGTAAGTCCCGTGTCTGGGAGAACCAGTGCTCAAGGAATGAATGTGGTCAAGGTGTCCTGGGGGAGGCCACCCCGGAGGTGAGTCTTGAAGGAGGGACGGAGCTGGGGAGCAGGCAGCTTCCCTGGGGATGGTCCCAGGGCATCCCGGCAAGGTGGTGAGGCTGGCGTACAGAGAAGACAAGGGAATTGCAACTCTGAACTCCCCCTTGAAGTGGCAAAGAAAGGTCAGCCTGCAGACCCGTGCCTTCACATCTCTGATTTCCATATGCTTCGGCATCGGGGCCGGAGGACGCCCTACATCCAAAGGCCCCCGGTCGGCAAGACGTCCTGGGTAGGGAAACCCTGGTCTGTACAAGACTCTCCTGAGGGTTGCGACGACAGAGAACACGCTGACGGTGCCAAATGGACCGAGCGATCATCACACAGGAAGGAACTCACCTGCTGCAGACGTGCACACCCCCATTACGTGGCTCCGTGCCCCCCTTCTAAGGGATCTGGCCTCTGGGAAGAGGAGAACCACCCCTCACACTTACGGGGAGGGAGGCCTTCCCAGAGTGTTTGTTTGCTTGGGGAATCTTACTTCATCCTCACCTCGCACCAGGCAAAGCTGCAGCGATTCTTACCGCTTGGGAGAAGGGTAAGGGGCAGGCGGCCTGGCCCCGCGGTCAGGCGGGGGCCCGGCCAGGCCTTCCGGCTCCGGGACCAGGCGCCCTCCGCATGCACCACCCACCTCCACCCGGTGTTTTCCTGCGTGAGGGAGATGCGCTTGCAGAGGGGAGGGAGCTGCCATTTACTGAGCTCCTAGCAACTGACGGTGCTGGACGGGTTAGCTGATCTAATCCTTACAACAGCCCTGGAGTCTGGGATCATTGTCTCTCTTTTATAAATAAGGAAACTCGGATTTCAAGGGTGAGGAAGAAAATTCTCCAAGGCCACACCCGAAAGTCACGGAGAGCCAGGATTCCAAGTCAAGTTCATCTCAGTCTCAAAATCAAGTTCATCCGAGCTGGGTAGTTCCCCAGGTCCCCACCCACTGGCGTGCATCCCCTTGCGTGTGGGCAGCACCTGTGACTATGGTGATTAGGTTAGTTACGTAAGGCAGCCTGGAGGGGGAGAAGTCAGAGGGTTGCTCCTGCTGGCCTGGAGGAAAGCATTTGGTCATGTTGTGAACTGCTACTGGGACTGTGGGCACCCCTAGGAGCCGAGAGGCCCCAGGCTGACAGTTAGCAAGACAGCAGGGCCTCAGTCATACAGCCACAAGGACGCGAACTCCACCACCAACCAGTGAGCTGGGAAGAGAACACCAAGCTCCAGAAGGCAAGCTCCCTACTGACACCTTGACCGTAACCTTGGGACACCTGGGCGGAGGATCCGGCTAAGCTGGCCCAGACTTCCAACCCACAGAAACAGTGAGGGAGTAAGCGTGTTGTTTTAAGCCATGAAGCTCGTGGTAATGTGTTAAGAAGCATAGGAAACGAATATCTTTCTCATTCAGACAAGTCCATTTTTGCCTGGAGTAGCTCATCCAGCTTTGAAAATAGCCGGTGACCAGGAAAGAAATAAAATATTCACGTTGCCTTGGGGAAGTGATTTCACCTCCCTGAGACTCAGCTTCCTTAAGTGCCAAGGGGGGTCAGAGCAGTGCTTACGTCACAGGGCTGGTGGGAGGGTTAGACAAGAGAACGTGTGCTCGTGCTTAGCCTACATCATGAGTTCTCCACACAGGTCACATTTCTTTTATTTGAGGTCACCCCCTCTGAGAGAGGGATGCGGGGACAATTTCAGGAGGCTGGTTAATGTCGCAGTTGAGTTAATGCTGCTGCATTAGTTTCCTAGCGCTGCGGTAACAAAGGACGGCTTACAATAACAGAAACGTGTTCTCTCACAGTTCTGGAGCTGGAAGTCCAAAATCCAAGTGTCGGCAGGGCCCTGCTCGCTCTGGAAGACCTGGGGAAGACTCGGGTCCGTGCCCCTCTCCTGGCTGCTGGTGTCCGCAGCATTCCTGGTGCCCAGTCTCTGCGTCTGTCTTCACGTGACCTTCGGTGTATGTACGTGCGTGTGCATGCACGCGTGCGTGCATGTGTTTTCTTCTCCTAAGAACCCCGTCTATTGGATTGAGGCCCGTCCTGATTGAGGGTGACCCCACCGTAACTTAATTCCACCTGAAAAGACCTCATTTCCAAATAAGCAAGCTCTTGTTTACAGATGCTAGGGTTTCAACATCAACGTATCTTATGGGGGACACAATTCAACTCACATTACACCCCAATGCTAAAGACATTGGGAGTCAATAGCCCTCAGTATCCTCCTTTTTCTCTTCTAACTCTCTTGCCTTTTCAATGCCTTACTCATGATAGGATTAGGAATGGGAAGACTCCCCCATGGAATTTCTCGAACGTTCCATACTGAGAGGTGAACCTCCCCCCACCTCCACCGCACACCATGTCCCTGAAGAGCAGTAGAGACCATGGGCTGATCTGATCGGTGCTGTCTGAGTGGGAGAGATGCAAGAGCCACATGAACTGTGGGGGTGATGGGGGGCAGGCACCAGGGGGCCGGCGCTGCAGGAGGCCAGGTACAAGAGGAAGATGCACTCATCTCATGGCTCAAATGATGAGACTGGCTGAGTCACTGGGCTCCACGGAGGAGAGAGCGCTGAGCCTGGGTGCTTGGCCTAGCCTGGTCCCTCCTCCACGGCCATGCTATGGGACGGCCTCATATAATTCCAGGGCTGGCACACGGGGACGCGTACGGTCAGGATGTGTCCCATCAGGCTCGTTGGCTGTGGCCCCATTGTGTGCAGTTGCACCTGCTCTGTGCCCACAAAGGGGATGTGTGGCCACGAGGCACAAGCACGCTTCCCTCCTTGCTGCAGACCTGTGGCATGCACACACCAGGGGAGTATCCACTCTCAGCACACCAGTATCATACGTGAACCAGCATACAGAAACCAAGAATTTTGGTTCACCACCTCCACAGGCAGCAGCGAATGCCCCTGTATCCCTGGGAACTACATTTCCCAGAACCCCTTACCCTTGGCTTCTGGGTAGGCTTGGCCAATAGGAGGCTTGATGGAACATGAGAGGGTGGGAGGAAGGGAGAAGTTAGGGTATTTCTCCCCCTCTTTTTTGGACAGTGTTTGTAGCAGCTGGTCCATCTCTTCTGGGAGTCCAGTTCCTTCTGGAAAATTCCTCTTTCTGTGGTCCCAGCTTCCTCCATGATCCAAGCACCTGCTGGATGGCCTGGGCTCTGATAAAACCACCCTCTCTTGGGTTCCTCCCACTGTAGGTGTGAAAGGAGCTTCCCATAATTACGCACATCTGGGTGCCCCATGGTTCCCTGGTGGGGCTGCCCAGCTCTTGTGTCATCTGGGTCATCAACTCTTTCTATTAAGACAGAGAGCCTTCTGTTTTCCTGGATGGACCTTGACTGACAAAGTGATGATAACGACCATTTATTAAGCATTTAGAATATGCCCGTGACTCCTACATACATGATCTCCTTGAATTTTCACATGGGTAGCAAACAGGGTGGGTATACTGACTCCATGTTATGGATGAGAAAAATGAAGCTAGGAGAATTCTAACAGCTTGTCCATGGAGAAACCTCTATTTGAACTGAGTTGTAATGGGAAGAACACAAATTTTGGGTAAGTCTCATCTTTACTGCTTAGCTGTCTGACCCCAGGCAGGTTACCGAGTATTTCTAAGCCCGTTTCCTAGTTCGAGAACATTTTTATCACCCCAGTGGAAACTCCATACCCATTCAAGAGTTACTCCCATTCCCTTCCCCACCCCACCCCCCCAAACCCCTAGCAATCATAATCTGCCTTCTGTTTCCAGGACTATGTTGGATACTTTGTACAAATGGAATAATACAATACGTGGTTGTTAAGGTTTGAATTGTGTCCCTTTCCCCCTAAATCCATATATTGAAGTCCTAACCCCCAGAACCTCAAAATGTGACCTTATTTGGACACAGGGTCATTGCAGAGAGTTAAGAAGGCCATTAAGGTGGGCCCTAACCCAATGTAACTGATGCCTTTATAAAAAAGGAAAATTTGGACACAGATGCATGCACTTGGGAGAACGCCATGCAAAGGTGAAAGCAGAGACCTATAAGCCAAGGACCACTGAGGACTGCCAGCTCACCGCCAGAAGCCAGGGGACAGACACAGACCAGAGTCCCCTTCACAGCCCTCCGAAGGAACCATTCCTGTGGACGCCTTGTTCTTGTACTTCTGGCCTCCAGGGAGGAACTTTCTGTCCAAGCCACCCGGTGTGCGGTGCTTGGCAATGGCAGCCCTAGCTGTTGTGTCTGGCTTCTTTCACTCGGCATAATGTTTTCTAGGCTCATCCACATTTAGCATGTCTCCTCACTGTGTTCTGGGTCCTCCAGGGCTAAGTTCTGGAGCAATGGTTCCCAACCTTCTTCCACTTGTGCACTCCCTTCAAACCCATTTCTATAAATTGTACCCCTGGTTTTTAAAACAGCTGTTTTTAATTACTGACACTTTAGTCCGGTGCCTATCTTAATGTAAAATAGTGGAAATGAGGTAACAGGTTAGGAAAGAAAAATTACTACACTAAAAGTACAAACTACAGATTTAATTTTATGGTATTTGTAAGTTAAATATTGATAATGATGATCAAGTATTTAAATATTAAATAAAAATTACTTGAAAAGAATCACGATTAAAGACAACGCACTTACTTTTACTTAGTCAATAACTAAACTGATCAGTCTGGTTACAGATGTATTTAAATGTCTGGGGAAGTTCTAGAAACATGCAAATGGAGCGTTGTGAAGCTGTGCGTAATGATTGGTAGAAGAGAGGTATGGGGAAGGGTTCATAGCCACGCCCTCACCAAACATCATTCTCTAATGGGATATCTAATTTTGAAGTGTCTCCATTAATAGTGACTCAAACTTAACATTTATTGTTCCATAACTAACGTTTTGCATTGTTTTTCTTTGTATTTTTGCCACAACTGATTATTTTTCGCAGGCCCCTGAGCAGCCCAGCACGTACCCCTGGGGGTGCACGTACCACTGCTTGGGAACCGATGCTCTGGGGCTTAGTTCTAGAGTGATGACAGCTAAGCATCTCCGGACAGTAAGTGGCAGCTATGTTCTCTCCCAGCGAGCACTGCAGGATGGAGACGTGACTAATGCAGCGAGACCAGCTGGCACGCACAGTCCTTCCAGGAAATGCAGCTGAGAAGGCCTCTGTGAGCGCTGCTTCTTCTGTCATGGTCACACCTGTGTAGTCCTGGGGTGCAGAGGTACCCCGTGCCAGCTGAGAAACAGGTCCCAGCCTGTGTGGCTCCTCCCACTGCCCAGAGAAGTTCCCAGCTCCCCTCTAGACCCAGGGGGTGAGGGCCTCTTGAGGATTGCCTCCTGGGTTCAAATCCCAGTGCCAGCTCTGCCACTTGGAAGAGTTACGGGAACTCACTGTGCCTCAGTTTGCCCATCTATGAAATGGCGGTAGTTAAATAGTGCAGAAATGAATTAAGGTCCTGCTGTTCCCCGTATTAGCCCTGTGCTCTCCCCCTGGGACTCCTCAGTCCCACTCAGAAAGTCCCCTGCTCTTCCCAGGTGTCCTGTCTTGTTTGGTGACACTCCATCCACCTTCCCGGTCACCCTGTGATGGGGTCTGCTCCCTCATCCCCACGTCCAGTAAATATCCAAGATGGATCTCACAACCATCCTTCCTCCATCCTAATCACCCCTGGTCTGGACTCCTCCAGTGTTTTCCTTTGCTGGTCTCCCTGCCTCTAGCTTCGCTCCCATCCTCTGAATTTCCTTGGCATTCCAGAGCACACTCTGTGTCCCGTGCACCCCCAGTGGCTCACTCAGGACCTGGGGTGTGGCAGGCACTCGATAACTACGGCGTGCATAGGTGCGCACAGGCAGGCCACATGGCAATTCTGCCAGGAACCCTCTTCTCCTTGTCTTCCTGCTGAACACGTTTATCTTTCAACACTGGCTCCATGGCCTGTAATCTAGAAAGATTCCTGTGACCACAGTGGGGCCCCTCCTGGCCACTTGATCATCACAACCCTCACCTTGACACGCCCGGTTTTTCTTGCTTATTGGCTGCCTCCCCCGTGACAATGTCATTATAACGCGCATCGTTGTTTCATTCACTGCGGAGACGCAAACTTCCCCCACCACGGGGCACGCTGCTTGGTCAGTAGCAGGTACTCAGTAAATGTTTGTTGAATGAATAAATGAGACTTTGGGTGTCCAGGACTGAGTCTGGGATCTGGTTTTCAAATTCTCAATGAGTGTCTGCTAGATGTGAATAGAAACGAAAATAACAGTGGGGTGCTGGGGGCCGATGGGCAGGAGGAGGGCTGGGGGCAGGAGGAGGGCTGGGGGCAGGAGGAGGGCTGGGGGCAGGAGGCTCCCAGAGCAGGGTACCACGCCGGCTCTGAAAATCGCCGCTGCCCGGCCAAGAGAAAATGGCGTCCCGTGGGGTTGGGGGTGTTCCGTGAGAGACGGCAGATCACAAGGCCTGCACAAGCGGGAGGTCTTGTCATTCTGAACAGCTCCGAGCCATGGAACTCACTGATACAGGAACATCTCTTCCCTCTGGCAGGTCAAGCAGCGTTCGTTCCCAGGAGGCTGGGCACAACAACAGTCGCTGAGTGAATGACTCCTTGAGCCCTCAGCACTTAGCCGGGTGCACACATGCCACATGAGGACTTACTGGCTCGACTAGAATTGAAGGACACACAGGCCAGCAGGTGGGGATCAATGGGGTCGGTGGGGGCTGGTGACAGGCCACCTGAGGGGTCTTTGTTCCTCCAGTTGTGTATTTGCCTGTTTTAAATATTTATTGAGGATAATACACAGAGAGCCGTCTTAAGAGTGTAGCTCGATGAGTGCACGTCTACACCCGTGTAACTACCACTCAGACCAAGATGTACGGGGAGAACGCGTTCACAGCCCAGGAACCTCCCTCTTGCCCCCTCCCGGTCATTTTGCTATAAAAAGAGCCATGTGGCTAGCTTCCGTCGCCCAGATGAGCGCTGCCTGCGTTTGAACTTGCCACGCATGGAGGCATACAGCATGAGCAGGCTCCGTTTCTCTATCTGCTTTTTGTGAGCCGGAGTCAACACGTGAATGCCAACTACCGGCATCTGGGTGTGGAAGCATGCTGGCAGGTGGCATCCCCTGCAAAACATGAATTCTGGGGGTTTGACACGCACAGTTAATGTCTCCTTAGAGGAGCTGTCTTGAGCAGAAGGATTTTTCACCTCCTTTGCCGAGAGCACCCCTTCTGAAGCGCCGCCCTCGGTCTGACAGCGGAATCTTTCCTCTCCAGGTTGCATGAGTCAGCCCCAGAGCCCCCCATTGTCGTGTGCTGTTCTGGTCACGACGCTGTGCCCACCTCCTCCAAGAAGCCTGCCGTGCCAGCCTGGCCTGCTGCCCGTGCCTGGCAACGGCTGGCTGCAGCTGTGGGGTGGGTCTTACTGTCCCTTCGCGTCCAGCCTTCCTCCTCTGTCCAGTGTCAGTAGCCTGCACTGTGTCCCCTGGGTTCCTGGGGGTCATGTGCAATATTTACAGGATGCTGAGTCACCCCACAGACTCCTCGGGGAGACTGAGGCTGCTTCCCTTTCTGGACATGCAGCAGGCAGAGGAACCATTTTTAGCATGAGGATGGGCGTGGGAGCCAGAGAGAGACCCAGGTGCAAATGCTGGCTTGCGTCCCCGGCCGGTAAGCGTGCCTCAGCCTCCTCCCTCCCACCGGGGAAGCGGGCCCCAGGCTGTGTGGTCAGGATGAAATGAACCGAGCAAAGTGCCTGCACAGGACAGGTTTGCTGTATGTCGCCCAGCGGTATATAGCTCAGTGTTGAAGAGGATGGGACCTGAGGCTTATCTGCCTGGGTCTGAATTCTGACGTCACCACCTGTTAGCTCTGGGGCCTTGGGCAAGTTACTTAACCTCTCTATACCTCAGTTTCCCCATCTGCACAACAGAAGTAGTGACAGCGCCTACTTTTCAGGGAGGCTGAGAATGAACTTAACCAATATCTCTATACAGTTCTTGGCACACAGTAAAAGCCAGGTAAGTGTTACCTCTCTCTCTATAGATAGTATACCTGATTAAGTAATAGTTCATTAAATAATGAATAGCATTAAATGAGGATAAGATAAGATAACCTCTGGAATGTTCTTGAGATAATATACATAGTGCTTGGTACACAGTGAGTGCTCACTAGTTAGTTGCTCTTATTTTTAAAAACATTCATGACTTGGACCCGGCCACCTTCCTACTCATGATCAGTTGGAGGGTCCCCTGTGGGTCTCTGGGCCCCGGCACCTCCCAGAGTGCTTTGCACTGGCAGATATGCCCCCCAAGGCTGGTTGATTGAAAACCAGAGATGGTCTAAAGAGAGCAACCAGGTTTAAAAACAAAACAGTGAAACGACCGAGGTAAATGTCCTCCTGATCCTCAGAGATGGGGAGACTGACGGAAGACACAAACCCCACTTCCCAACGACGCGCTTTCAAGAGCCTTTGACGAGGGCTTTGATTTCAGCTCCCAGAAAGACGGAACAAGTAGGAACAGACATTAGCGCGAGAGGCACAGCAGTTCTGACGAAAACCAAGTCCAAGTTCGGGACATCTCAGCCCCAGGACTAGAGGACTTGGGACCTCCCTGGCCGCCTCTCCGCACATCACTCATACTCCTGTATTTTTTCATCAGGGTGACATACAATATTACTTCGTTAATAGTTTCAGGTGTACAGCATAGTGAGTACACATTTATATAACCTTACAAAGTGACCGAATGGTCTGTGCAAACGATAGACCTCGTAAGGGCTTCATATCCAAAAATATAAATAACTCACTTTTTTTCTGAACTAAGAGGGCCACTGACAGCTAAAAGCAGCATCAATGAGCACCTGGCCACGATGACCCATGGAAGCTGAGACCTCAGCACCGACTGGCATCTGAAGGGTCAACTGACTCACTGAACCAGAGAGCGAAGGACTGTCACAGGAGGTACAAGTCACCGTGGAAATCGCCTTTCCTCCAGTAGCACCATGCAAAGACTTTTTTCCCTAAAGAATTTACACAGATGGAATTGGCAATGCCAATATTTTGAGACACAAGAACCCTTCATGTTGAAGCGTTGGAGGATTTGGCGGTGCAACGAAGCGTGCTTAAACTCGCCACAGGGGGATTTTCCACAAAACAATAAAGCAAGCGTCTTCCGTGGGAGCTTCCTTGGGTTCGTATTTTCAGAAACCTTGGCCGGTCTGGCTCCGGCAGGAAAGTTCCCCCAAAGGGACCTTTCACGACACGGCTTCTGTGTTAAGTGCTTAGTTTTTACATACGTGTAAAAGCTGGCAGGACCATATATTTGGGTTTTGGTTTCCTTTCACTTCACTTCTGTGGTCAGGTTGGACACGTTTATTGTATGAGACAGATTCCCAGGAACGGGAGCCCAGTGTGTACACTGTGCTGACAGGAAATAAAGATTCACCTGGGGGGCTGGCAAAGGCTTTCATCCGGGAATCGATCTGCTCCTAAGTCAGCGGTGAACGGTAATCAAACACCGAGGAAAGGTGACCGGGCGAGACGCCGGGGAGCGTGGCCCCGCATGCGAGTAAAGAGCAGAAATGCCCCCCGATGCTGAATGAACACGCACACCATTCATCTGCCTGAGGACGAGAGACAGGGCCTAGTGCTTTTGACATCTAAACCTCAGGTTTACATACAGGTCTGGCAGAAGTCACCCTCTTTTTAGGTAGTAAAAATACTGTTCTGTTTCAGAATTACATGCTTGTGATTTTGTAATGAAAGATTTGGTCTAGATTACCAGCCCATTAAAGAGGGCGTTACTTCTGCCGGACCCCTCCCCCTACCACATACACAAGAGAAAATCTGAGAAAAGATAGAGGAAGATAAAATAAGTAACTCATAGGTCTCATGACCACATTTTTAACATTATTTCTTTTCAGCCTCATAGAACAGCCAGAGCCACGTTCCTATCTATTTTGTACCAGGTGACCTTTTGAGGTTCCACATCTGTGGGTTTCTGACACACTCAATTTGCTATTTAATAGAATTCGCCCCATGTTTAATAACCCTCCTAATAATCACAGAGCTAAAATAATACACTTTTATCTAGTAAAGGCTTCAAGAACTTTCAAAAGGCTGCCTTGAACAGGCAGTAGAAGAGGGCCTGTGATTTAAGTATGGCAGATTGGAAAGGGGGGAAATCATTAGAAATGCAAGTAAGAAAGACAGAGGGAAGAAAGGATGGGGGATGAAGGGACCCGCCAGTTCGCCAGGTGGGTGTGGTGGTAATGGGGACCGTGGGAGCCCTGGGAGTGGCGGCCATCCCAACAAGGACCCCTAGGAGCCATCCAAGAACAGTCCCTGCGTGGGAAGAGCACTGACCAGCGTGAAGTCGGGGCATCCATCGGCCGGGGGCCAGCGAGAGACTGAACCTCAAGGCCCTGGCTGCGGTGGCCATGGACCCTAAAACATGGCCGCCACGGTGGAAGGAGACCCTCCAACTGGGTAGGCAAATAGGGGTCTCTCCGCCCACCAGGCATCTGGCCTTGACTCACATGCAGGAATCTGTGGGCAGAGAGACAACAAAACTGTTTCTCATGCAAGAGGAGTTGGACATCAGGAAAAATCAGAGCCCCTTTGTATGACATGCCAAACTGCTGAAGCGAGAAAATGTCTCGGGCGCGGGCTCAGATGGGAGCCGGGGACAGCACGCTCGCCCTGGGGAACCCGGGCCGTCAATGCGTGCTTGTTATCGGCCTTTTCAGAGCCGTGGCCGGAAGCGAAAGCGGGGCGTCCTCCCCCCGACCGCCTGGCCAAGATGAGCTGGTGACACGGCTTTGGCCGGGCTGCCCAGCCCCTGGAAGGGAGCCTGGGTGTCCTGAAATGTCCTCAGGGAGTCTTGGGGGGATCCATCATCTTTTCCTCGCTTGTGGTTTGCTCTGGGGGCTGGCGGCTCCCCAAGGACTCGCTTCCTCTGAGACCCATCCTCACGTGGGACCCCGCGGGCAGGCATTCTTTGGGTTGGCCAATGAGAATACTCAGCAAGCCCTGAACACCTGACTCCGCCCCCAAACTAAGCACTGGCAGACCTCTTCTGGGCTCCTGCCAGCCAGACGGCACAATAGGGACTGCTAACACCCCCATTTTGCAGAGAAAGCAACTGAGGCCCAAAGGCGGTGAATGACTGGCCGAATGTCCCACAGCCAGTAGGAGGCAGAGGCTCAAACACCCCACTCGCTCCCAAATCTGGGCCCTCCACCACGCTCTCTACCACCACCCGGGTCCTCCCCCAGAAGCCACTCACAATCGCCGCTGCGTATTTCAGGTCTACAGCGAGGCCGAGGCTCGTGGAGCCCTGCATGTGTTTTCCATCTGATGCTCCCGAAGACCCCCGAGACAGGACACGTTAGGGCCCCCGGCAGCAGGGTGTGCTCCGATGCGCTCCACACCCTGCGCTCTATTATGCCCCCTGTCATTCTCTTGCGGGCTCCCTGGGCCCAGAGAGTAAGTTCCCCAAGGGCTTTCTGTCCCCGCAATGCCCAGGCACTCAGTGGGCGCCCCATAAATGTTTAACTGTGGCGGGTGTTAAGTGACACTGCTTTCCAGGCAGCCCTGCACTCTGGGTAGAGTTTGCGGTGGGCCTCGGAAGAAGCAAGAGTGGGGGAGGTCTGGTTCCAGCACCCACATCGGCCCCCCACCCCAGTGCTGGTCCTCAGGACGCGCCAGGACCAGCATCCCCTGTCCCAATCTTCTAATCAGTGTCTCTTTTCAGGGTAGAACAGGACACCCAGGGACGGCTGCATAATTTGTGGGGTGCAGTGCAAAGGGAAAATGTGGGTCTTCTTGTTCCCGCATGGTTAAGAACTTCAAGATGTGACAGCAGAGTATTGTCACACGAAGTCCAACTGCACAAGTCCCAGGCCCGTGACTATGGCCCTGGTAACAACAGTCATCTTATAGCCTTAGAACAGGACCCGTTACTAGTGTCTGGGCTTTTCCAGGGCAGTCTTGATTTAAAATTTCCTGGATCTCCCCCTGCCCCCCTCCACCATTCCCTTCCCCAAACTAGGAACGCCAACATTTCAGGATCTCAGTAACACCTCCTGCGTTACCTCTTACACCAGCGACAGCAGAAAATCTGTTGCTTGCTCTTTTATCTAGAGTTTTAGTTCAGCAAATGCAAATGCCACCGTGCCATGTGTCCCACGGGGGAAAGCCAAGGCGGCGGGGTTCCACATCCAGGGCCTGACGTCTCATCACAAGGGGGAGGTGCTTCTACTCATCCAGCAGGCGACTCTCACATCCATGTCTCCAGGCCAGCTCAGCCTCACCCCTGTAAAGAGGAGTGCTCCCCCCTAACCCTGTGCACTGAACCCACCGAAGCCAAGCTCTCCTGTCCCCCATCCCCAGATGACTCCTCCTTGGTTCTGTGTCTTGGAGGATGGGTCCACTGCCTGGGGGTGTCTATCATTATTCCATTTCACAGATGAGAAAACTGAGGCTCATAGAAGCTAAGGAAATTGTCCAAAGTCACAGAGCTAACAGGGTATAGCAGGAGTCAAATGCTGCTCTTTGAACCCCCCTGACCTCCGCAGCACCTGTCCTATTAACCGTCACTTGAACTTGGTTTGCATATCGTCCTCCCTGGCTCTCTTACAGACAGTAATGGTCCTGGTGGGAGATGTCATAGAGGCGCGTGGGGCTAGACCCGTGGGGTATCACAGGTCGGGGAACGAGCGTGACTTTATCACACGTGGGATGTGGTCCCACTGAAGGGTGTCGAGTGGTGGAATGACGCAATCTGATTTATAGTTTTATAAAATCCTTCTTGCTCTGACTGAAGGGCCAGCGTGGGCTGGGGGTACATGCAGAGGGAAGAGTGGGGACACTGGTCAGGGCACTCGTTGGGGCATCCCCAAGGGAGAGACGACAGAGGCTGGGAGTGAGGTGGAGAGAAGTGGAGGCTAGAAGGGAGGATGGAGGGAGGGAGGGAGGAGGGAGGGAGGGATGACAGAAGCATGGGGAGAGGGGCGAAGGACAGGTGCCATTTGCCACTGTGACAGCCAAGCAAACCGAGGCTCTCCGGGAGGTTAAGGGGTCAGCAGAAGGTGGTCCAGACGGCTAGTGGTGGAATGAGGACCGGGCCACAGGGCCCCCGACTCCCACCCTGATGTCCGCGCTCCTGCATCACAGCCCATGTCCCGCCACGCTGGAGTTCACTGCGGTAGCCTCAGTGCCTGCCAGGGAATGGGGTGAGGGGACACGCAGCCCGGTGGCTGCTGTCGGCGCTGGGGCCTGTTTCGGCTCCTCATCGGCCCTCCGGTTCTGACTGTGGCTCACGGCGGCCCTGCAGCGCGGCGCTGCCTTGGAGGTGAGGAAACGGTGCCGTGTTCGCCACTGGTGCCCAGTCCTCGGGGAGGCTCAGCTTCTCCGTGCCCAGACCCTGGAGGTCGACGAGCTGACCGGGGGCTTCATTCAGCTCTGCTGCAAAGGTTGGGCCACCTAATTCTTCTGGGAAAACCTCCACATTTTGGGAAACATGGAAGTGGGGAGAAGACGATTGTGCCTTGAATACTGACAAGGTGCCAGGCGCCGTGGGGTTGTTTTGCATTGTGTTTTCTCCCACGTAACCTTTACCACAACCCCAGGAGTGGCTTCGATGATGCCTCTGTTTCACAAGGGTGACTGGAGTTCAGAGAGGTTAGGCACTTTGTCTGAAGGCACACAGCTGACAAGCGGCAGAGTCTGGACTCAAACCCAGGTCTCGGTTTTCTCCCAGGCTCTGGAGCTCGGCTTGAGTCCAGACGCTTCCCTTGGCCTTTCCACACCCTTGCAGACATGGGGCGATGGCGAGGAGGAGGGACCCATAAACAGCATTTGCTGGGCACCCTGCCTCTGTGGGTTTGGCATGGGAGGAAGCACAGCAGGGTCAGAAGCTGGGACAGCAGGGACCTTGCTTCCGGTCTGCTAGCTCAGAGCTGGGGGCCAGGGAGGGATACATGGAAAAGGGGCAAGAGCAGCCCCATTAAAACCCAAAGACCCTGTAAGTCCAGGCGCCGTGGAGCCCTTGGGGCCGCCAGACACAGATGCCTGGGGGCCTGGGGAAGGAGCCAGCTTGGCTGGGCTTTACAGAGAAGATGGCTTGAAGGATCGGTAGAAGTTTAGGGGACGGGGTAGAAGTGGGGTGTGACGGAGAGGTCCTGATGTTTGGCATCCTGCTTGGGCATCAGACCCAAGCACATTTCTGGCTCCGGCATCCCAGTTCCCTGCCTTCACCCTCACCCTGGGGCAGTGGGGGTGGGGTTGAGGGTCTGATGCCAAGGCTATGCATGGCTAAGTGTGAAGTCACAGCCTACATCCTCTTCCTAGAGCCAGCAGAGGCCCTGGGTCTGCAAGGGGAGGGACTGTCTGCCTTGCAAATACCCTGGAGCATCACTCGGAGGGTCATGTGTATCCCAGCGCTGTCCTGATGCAGCAGGGACATAGGGGAGCATTGGAAACACAAAGGGGTCAAGGATGTCTAGCTCCTGCCTGGACGGCTGCCCAGCAGTGGAGGACCTTCCGGCATAGCTCACAGCCCCCTGCGCGCTGGAGGTTGGCAGCTCGGTCCCTTGTCTGGCTCCTGGCCCACACCCAGGAGCCTGAAGGAGCACAGGGGCCAGGGGCATTCCTGGTTGTCCCTGCCGTGCCCTGAACAAACGCTCCATTTGGGGAACACCTACTCCACAGCTGTGTGCTGGCTGCTTCCACATTCGCTGCCTCCTTATCCCATTTCCCAGGCCCGTGAACAGCGGGGTTAAGTAACCTGCCCCCAGCTACACAGCCACCCGGCCAAGCTGGGATCGGAACTCAAGTCTTCTCTCCCCGAAACCTGGCTTCCTTCCTCTGCGCCTTGCTGCCTTTTCAACAGAGTCCCTTTTAATGTGCGGGACTGTCCCTTCTACACGGAGACAAAGATTACTTTCTTCCAGGCCTGTGTATCAGGAAGAGCTCGGCTTCTCCTGAGCGTAACTTCCTTTACTGTACGCACACTGAGGCCCGTCGGTGGGTCGGTGGCAACTCCGCAGCCCCGGCGGCGGGGATTTCGTACACGGACCTGCCCAACCGTCATCTCATTTGCCCAATTTTACTTTAACTTCGTCCCAGCCCCCCACCTATTTTGTTATTTATCTTGTCCCTTCCTTCCTCCCTTTCCTTTTCGGTTGGAGGAAGAACTAAACCACGTGACGGAATTTTCGCAGCTTCGACAAGTTTTCCCAGGAAGAAACTGATACGTTAGAAGACACGACGCCCCCGGCCTGCAGCCCAGCCCGGACCTGCAGTTCAGGAAAGACGCCCGTGCCGCCCTGCCCAGAATGCCATGGGGTGAAAAGCAGCCTAGCGTTGGGCTCGGGGTCGACCCCGGCAGGCCCGGCCCGGCCCGGCCCGGCCCGGCCCGGCCCGGCCCGGCCCGGCGGCTGGAACCAGCCCTTGCCTTTTGGAAGCGGTTCCGGGCGGGGCCGGCCGAGCGCGCGCGCATGCGCACTCCCACACGGGAGCCCGTCTCAGCTGAAGGGCAGGGCGGTGCCTCCAGGAGCGCGTGTTCTCCCGGGAGCCATGATGGAGCGGATGAACTGCGGTGGAGAAAGGCCCGCAGGGAGCGCCTTCCCCGTCTCCCTGCATGTCTTGCTGCTCATCTCAATGCTATGGTGGCTGCTTCTTCCCAACCCCCTACCCAGGCAGCCCCCGCACCCACTTCTGCTCCCGGCTCTGTTACTGACAAGCCAGGTGACCTTGGGGAAGTCACTCGGCCTCTCTGGCTTTTAGTCTCCTTTGCTTACAGAGTATGGATCGGGCTACATCTGCAGTTCTCATTCCCAGGGTGCTGGGGTGTGGCAGGCAGGGTGAGCTGGGTCATCGGCAGCTCATTGCTTTTAAGAATGGAATGGAACTGGCCACCATCTAGGCCTTCAGGTCATCCCACGAACAGAGATTCCCACCACTACTTGCATGCCATGCATTTTCTAGAAGGAACGAGAAATGAGTGGTGTTTCTGCCAGTTAGCCAGGAACTGGGTCTGCCCCTGCCCTCACCTACATGATGTTTCCCTTAGAGTGGGGGGGTGGGGGGTGGGGTTATTCTGCTCCCCCCAACCCCAGGAGGGAGGATGCTACTGGCTTCTAGTCGGTACACTCCAGTGATATTGCCAAACATCCCACAACACACAAGACAGCCCCCCAACACAAAGAATGATAGGGCCCAAAACAGTCCTGAGGTTGAGATGCTCCGCGCTGTCCTGAGGGGCTGTTGGTGATGAACCCACACATTTGGACTGTTATGCGTTATGGTGATTCTCCTGAGTTATGCCCTACTGTACTTTCTGGCACTACCTGGCTGTGGGGTGTTAGGGAGTAGTGTCAAAATCTGGGGACCTCCATGGGTACACTCTTGATTTCCTTTCCCAATCCTGCTCTTCCACATTCCCAGCTTGGACACAGCACCATGAAGGCGCCAGCTGCCACAGGCCCAAATCCAGGAAGTCGTCCTGGATCTGTCACCCCCTCCCTCATCCTTCCCTTCATTCCTCCCAGCGCTGCTGCCCCGCTGGCGCTTGGCCCCCAGTCTCCAGTCCGGTCACTTGCATAAGTGTCCAGAGCTGGTGGCCTCTCCACATGCAGTCACAGGATCTTCCACAAACATAAAGCAGAGCACTTTATTCCCCTGCCCCAAACCCCACATTAGGTGTTTACACGACTCCACATAAAACGAAGCAGGCTTCCACTCTGATTTCAAGGCCTCCCCAGGACCCCACAGTGATGGAGCCCCGCCCACGCTGCCGCCTCCTCCTCACTCACTGTCCTAGTCCTCACCAGGCTCTTTCCTCCTTGGGCCTGGGCTTTTCTCTTCCTGGAAGGTCTACTTCCAGTCCTTCTTGGACAACAAGTCCTTTCCTGTCCCGTCCACCGACAGCATCCCAACCCCAGCCTCGCCGGTACAGTCCCTTGCTCTGTTTGCAACATAACACTCGCGAGTACCCAGAAGTGTCAGCTACCCCACTAGAATGTCAGCTCCGGGGGAGCAGGGACCACATCTGCCCTGTCCATCACTGTGACTCAGAGCCCCATGCGTGTGACACAGAGTGGGTGCTCAGGGAGCATGCACTGAATGAATGCATGCATGAATAGAAGTGCGTGGCAGGCAGGTGATTTCTATCCCTTACGTGTGTGTCTTAGCAGAACAAAGGTTGAGAGCCTCCGAACCAAGTAATCTCAAAGGCTCTTCCGTCAGGAGAAACAGCCCCCCCCTCCTCTGAGCCTGCGTTGAGGCCACGATGAACCTGATGAACTGGAAACGATGGGGACTGGGTACACTCTCTGAGGCTGTGTGCCAGAAAGTCAGAGGTGGGAGGAATGTTCCAGATCAGCCAAGCCCCACTTCAGATGAGGAAACAGAGGCCTCGCAGGCTGTCCTCCACAGTCTGGGTTTAGCTGTGCTATCCTTGGCCTCCCTCCCCTTAGACCTTGGCTCCGATGACCTGAGGCTCCTGGTACTATGTCACTTCTGTGACTATGTCCTGGAAAGCCCCAGAGTCCAGGCCTTCTCAGGAGACTGACATAGGAGGTTTCCTTTCAAGAGCTGCTGGTTTCCCACCAAGCCTTTCTGAAGCCTCAGATGTGAGGCTCCTCCAAAGCTAGCTGTGTGTGGGGGGCCCATGAAGTCAAGTCTCAGGCTTGGGTCCACCAAGACCCCCAGCTTCTCCTCACTGAGTCACGGGGCTCTGGTTAAAAGGAGCTGATTTTTTCTTATGAGAAGAGAGAAAGGAGTGGAGAACAGAGGAGACTGAAGAGACAGGGTGGGCACTGAGGGGAGGTGGACATGGGAAGGGACTGCCAGAACCCCTTCCTGAAAGACTCGGGGTGGGGGAGGGAGTACCAGTTATGAAGCAAGACCGGGAAGGGAGAACACCCCTCTATAGACTGGATGCATGTGCCCCCCATCCACATGTTGAAGCTCTAACCCCAATAGTATCGGGAGCTGGGGCTTTGGGGAGGTGACGAGTAAATGTAGATGGAGTCATGAGGTGGGGGGTCTTCATGATCAGTGCTCTTATTAGAAGAGACCAGGGAGCTAGCTCTCTGCCACATGAGGACATAAAGAGGAAGGAGGTGGCGGTCTGCAAGCCATGAAGCAGGCTCCCACCAGGAACCAAACTGGCCTTGATCTTGGACTTCCAGCCTCCAGAATAGTGAGAAACGTCTGTTGTTTAAGCCACCGAGTCTACCATATTTTGTTATGGCAGCCTGCGCGGACTAAGACAATGGCCTTCCTTACCGGCACCTCCCCAAATCTGAGGGGTTCACATAAAGGCCGGCCCCTGGCTGGTGAAAAGCCTGGCTCATCGGTGGACCCTCAGCCAAGATCCGGACAGAAAGCAGAAAGCATGCCGGTCCTCGGGAGCGGCGGCCGTGGTAAGCCTCACTTTCTACACCCAGGAAAGGCAGACGATTACTATTTACCTTCAAGTGTTGCTGCCAGTTACACGAGCTAATGTAAGCCCCAGGTCTTCAATACGTGATAGCTGTTATTATTAACACTAGAGGGCAAAGGCAGGCCCGCGGTGAGGTGACATGCTCTGGCTGCTGTCACCCACCGGGCCCGATTGGACAGGCTGACCGTGGGTTACTGCAAGAGAAACTGAAAGCAAACCCAGACAGGGAAGGTTCCCGGCCCAGTGCCTGGCCTGGAGCCGGTGGGGAAAGCGTGTTATCTGCATCAAAAGCTCCCTAATGGTCTGATGTCGGAGCGTGGTGTAAGGCAAGAGCTTCCCAGCTGAGCTGCTGTGAAAGGGTTCCAGTCTGGGAGAGCGAGCACCCACCCCCAACTCGGAGCCGTCAGCCACGGCCTGGGGTGGAGGCGGGGCGGGCTGGGGCCCTGGACAGTCATTAATGACTGTTCTCTCCCCCACCACCGGCCCCAGGGGCAGGAATAACCGTTTATTTTCCTCCATGTGCCGTGGTGTGAACAAAGTCTGGGTACACTGGTGTGAGAGACATTGCCCAAGTGAGGGAGGTGAGCGTGGTTGGGCCAAAGGACCCTTTGACGCTCAGGGTCCAGAATCTGTCCATGCCCAGGACAGAGCTGGCACAAAGCAGGTGCAGGGACCACTCCTGGCATCAAGGCTGACC
Organism: Lyroderma lyra; assembly: GCA_004026885.1. Lineage (NCBI taxonomy): Eukaryota > Metazoa > Chordata > Mammalia > Chiroptera > Megadermatidae > Lyroderma > Lyroderma lyra. The sequence goes on along the minus strand of PVJL010004503.1, from coordinate 61,608 downwards.
TCTTAAGGTTCTGACAGAGCTGCGAGTGTGCCAAGGGCAGCTTCATCTATGGGTGACAGTGGGGGCATGTGAGGGGTGGGGTGCTGCTGAGGTTGAACTTTGCCAGGACTGTTTATTCTGGGACCAGGGCTCTCCTGAGGACAGCACAGCACCTGGGTCCCTCATGGACCCTGGCCTCCAGCAGCCCCAGGGAGCGCTCCAGAGCTAACAGTGTGCATGGGGGCTTTGACGCGCCGATGTGAGCCGCTGTGGTCTGGGCTCAGTGTCTCTCCTCTTCCCCTCCTGAGGTCTTCTGTCCCTACCACATGGTACATGCTCCATGAGGCTTGCTTACATCCTATACCTTGCCCAATTCCAAAATGCATTAGAGATTGAACAAATGACAGTCGGCGATAGCTTTGATTGAAAGTCTGCAAAGATTTATTGCTCCTTTCGTATGTCCCCAGTCTTGGGCTGAGCATCACCAAAGATACAAAGAAAGAATGAGTGGGGGGATCAGAGAGGGAAGGAAGAGGAAGGGAGGGGAGGGGAGGGGAGGGGAGGGGACTGAAGAGAAGAGAAGGGGAGAGAAGGAGCACATGTTATGCAATTTGTGTATCAGTTGAACATTCCCACTTCTAAATGCTTGCAAGCCTCAGAGCTGGGCTCCACGACTACTCAAGTACTTGGTTCTATTTTTAATGGCAACCCAGAAGCTGTTTGGGAAAGGGCAGGAAGAGCTCTGGAGTGAGACAAAGGCTCAAATCTGGCCCTGCAGCCTCCCGCCTGGGTGCCTCTGGGCAAGTGCCTCACCCTCTCTGAGCCTGTTTGCTGTCTGCAGACGGGGGTGAAGATGGCGCCCTCTCAGGGCTGCTGTGAGCATGCCATGCCATAACCCGAACAAGGCTCTGGGCACTTGAGTATTTTGACACATGTCCAATAGAGGGAGGGGCACAAGGTGAGGACCCCAGCTTTGGATGTGGGGGTGGGCCAGAAAGCGACTGGGGTGAGGTCAGCCCTGGTGGGGCGAGGTCAGCCCTGGTGGGGCTCGGAGCAGCACCCAGCTGCCCTTCCGCACGCAGCCCTGCAGACTGCATGCATGCAGTGTGTACACAGAAGCTGGGCTCTCCCGGCCCCGCAACATCATTTATGGGAAACAACCAGGAAACTGAATCCGGTGTTTGTGACTTCCAGCAAACCCACCATCACAACCGGCGCTTTGTTAGCTGCCTGCTGCAGTTTCTTCAGTTTCCGCTCAGAGGTTTGATCTTTCTCTCTCTCTCTCTCTCTCTCTCTCTCTCCCCTTCCCCCACCATGCAGCGTTGGGGCACTTTGTTAGAGAACAGGTGGAAATAAACGCATTTTACACACAAAAGCCAGCACCGAGGTGACTGGGCCTCTCCGTGCCCTCAGGGAGTGGCCTGGGGTTAATGGGCTGTGTGGTCTCAGTCCAGAGGTGGTAGCATCACAGGGGTCAGGTGGCTGTTGGACTCAGATGTGCTTTTATGAGATAAGCTGGAAGTTTCCACCCAGGTTGAGGGACAGTAGCAATGATTCAAGCCACAACAAGGAATCCTGAACCAGCTCTCCCAGCCCTGGGTTGGTCAAAGGATGTTCCAGGGCTGGGAGGTGGCCTGGCTTGACCCTCCAACCCCCAAGTCCTGGGGAATGACAGAGGCATTGGTGAAGCCCCCCAGATGGCAATCCCTCACCCTCCTTCTGCCAACAGAGCCAGCTGCCCAGATCAGCTTGGGGCTCTCTTGATGGGCACATCAATCCTAATTAGGATGAGGAATTAATAAAGGAGGCATTCGAGCCGTGCTGCACGGGCACGGCTCGTGGGCTACGAGGACTTCGCTCCAATTTCCACTGGAAACCTGGGGTCCACAGGCATGTGTGGGTGGTGGCAATGGTGTGACTTCCTGTGCTACGTGGGCAGCGCCCAGTGGAGCCAGTCAGGTGGGGGCACTGTGTCTAACTCAGGTGCCATGGCAGGTAGTGACGTGGGTACAGTCTCCAGATGAGAGGAGTAGGTGTTTGTGATCTGAGCAAAACAAAAATGATGTTTTTTCAAAAGAAAAGAGGAGGGTGTGATCGTGGGCCCACTGATTCTTTGTGTGGCTGTCTTTCCCAAACTATTGGTTGCACGTTTCTGCTCCTACAAGACTCCACGTAGCCCTGGCATTTAGCCTACTTGGGGAAAGGATGTGGGGGGCAGAGGTGGGCAGGATTGCAGTGACAACAGGCATAGTCTAGGGGGAGAGGAAGAGGACAAGCTGGACCTCACCAAGCCGACCCAGCTTTACAAAGCCTTTTTTTAGATGACTCCAAATGCGCCCAGAAAAGGGCCATCTTTTAAAGAGCTTCCTGCCAACGGCCACCAAGATCCAACGAGGCCGAACTATTTGCAGGGGCTGTAATTGCGATTAGGAAGGCTAGGTGTGTGGGAGAACTTCTCCAACAACTGAGGGGTGGAGTTAACACACGGGGAAAGGTTACAGAAAAACAAAGAAACTGTCCAAGAATTTTTGAAAGGAACCTTCTGGCAGCTCCCCCCAACCCGTCTCAATTTGAAAGCCAAGACGAGCGGCAGAGGGTCCACAACCTGGCAGGGACCAGACGGCCCCTCCACAACCACCTGTTAGTTCAAGTCCCGCAGCCGGGCGGGCAGGCACCCGGGAGGCGCTGAAGTCGGGCGCATTTCGCCACTGGGGGCGTCCGGGCCCCCTTTCCCGGAGGAAGCGGTCCCACAGTCCCGGGCACCCAATTCTGGCCCCTGGAGGCATTCCAATGTACAGCACCTACTACTCGGCCTCTTAGCGCATCTGGGGGTCGCGGCGCCCCGCCCCTCCTGACCCGACCGGACGGCCACACCTCTCCCAGATCGTTCATGGTCAGCCGGTAACCCCTGCGAACCCCGCTTCTGTGCCGAGGTCTCCCGAAGCCTCCTCGGCCAAGGACCACCACGGAGGACTCGCTGCCCCAGTCAGGGGGTGACTAGGTGTCGCTCCCCTCCCCTCCACACCAAATAGAGAGGAGCGGACAAGTAGCCCCGTGCAAGAGTAAGGGGCGGAGCAGGATTTCGGCGGCGTCAAGCTCGGGCGACCCGACACCCCCAGACCCGCCAGGAGCCGGCGCTCCCCGCCCCCGGCCGGCCCCGCCCCAGGATAGCCAGTTCCCATAGCAATCGCACTGACACCGGTTGCCAAGCAACCCCTCCCCCTCCTCCCTCCCCTCCTCTCGCGTTCGCTCCCCCCAGCCCCAGATTCCTCCCGCCCCCTCGCCAGCCTCCACCTCCCCCGGGGGCGCCGGCGCGGCCCCCTCGGGATCGCTCCGGTGTCCGGCAGCGCGCGCGCGCGCGTGAGTTTCGGGGTGTTTCATTGTGTCTGTGTGCGAGGGGGTGTGCGTGTGCAAGTGAAGAGTTTGTGGGATCGGTGTGTTGGGGGGGTCCCCAGCCGGGATGGGCCCCGAGCTGGTACACAGCTGGCCGCGAGGGGACCTGCCCGCCCGCTCCGGCTCCTTTGTGTCTCTCGCGGAGTCCGTGCCGCGCCCACCCCCTTCCCGGCCGGCGCCCGGGGCAGTGTGCGTGTGTGAGTGTGGGTGCGCGCGTGGGGGGGTGCCGGGACCGGCCGTACCTTCGATGCAGCACACCCGCCACAGCCCCGAGTGGGTGAGGTCGCCGCGGGCGCGGCGGGGCGGGGGCCCGTCGTCCATGGTCAGGTTGGTGCCGTTGCAGATGTGCGCGCTGGAGTAGAGCCAGTAGTCGGTGCCGATGGCGATGGCCATGAGCGAGAAGGCGGCGAAGGCTCCGGCCGTGGTCAGCAGCATCTGCAGTCCGCGGTCGCATCGCACCATGGTGGGCGCCTCATAGTCCGCCGCCCGCCGGCCCGGCCCGCCCGCCCTCCTCCCTCCGCGCGCCGCTCCGGGAGCGCCCGGGCTGGAGGGGCCGCGGGCCGGGGGGCGGCGCCGCGCTGCGCGCTCCGACCCCGCGCCCCGGGCGTGCCTGCTCGCCGGCCGCGCTGGGGCTCAAACTCCCGACGCGCGGCGGCGAGTGAGGGCTGCGCGGGCCGCCGGGCGGGCTGGCGGTGGCGGCCGGGGGCTCCTCCCTCTCGGCCCGCGCCTCCGCCCCGCGCCCTCGCGCCTCCGCCCGCCGCCGCCGCCGCCGCCGCCGCGCTCCCGGCCCGCACCCCGCTCCTCTCGGCGCCGCCCCTCGCGCCGCGGCCCCCTCCCGGGTTGGCGCCCCCCTCTCTGCTCCTCTCCCCGCGCTCGGGTTTACGCTCCCTCCCCGCGCGCGCGCGCGCCCTCTCCCTCTCCCAGGCTTCATTCACATTATTAGAGCGAAGGAAGCGGCGGCACAGGTTCCCCGGCAGGACCTGGGGAACCCGCGTTTGCAGCCCCCGCTCTTCCCCAAGCCGGGACTCCCAGCCGCCCCTCAGACGGCCCTGCGGACTCTCTAATACGCAAGTGTGTGCGTGCTGTCCCTTCTTGCCCCTGCACTTTGCCCGGCGCTGAATGGATAGGAGTGAGTGTGGCGACTGTTGAGGTCAGATTTCCAGAAGCCCCACATGTGAGTCACAGCGGGCAGGCATTGCAGGCCCAGCCAGGCCCCGGTCACTCGCCTCCCGCACCTCCCCCGGACCCGCTGGCCGGGCCTGGGAGCACCCAGACTTTGGGGTTGAGGCAGATGAAAGGGAGGTGTCAGCCAGAGGTCCTTTGAGAAGAACAGAGGAGCCCTGCTTTCTAGGGGGGTGGCGAGGCTGTGGTTGAAGCGGGGGGCGCACCCCCATTATTACATTTCTGATGGTGTGTTACTGTGAGGCCAGGAACACCTTGCTGGTACTGGATGCAAACGAACCGGCCCGAGCTGTGTCCCTCTTTCTGCCAGCTCCCTCTTCAATCCCTTTCTTTCTTCCTGCCTTTCCCTCTACTCCGGCTGAACTGGCATTCCCTCACCTCCTCCCCTTCACCGCTGGCCTCAGTCTCAAGCTCTGCTGGCTTCACTTAATTGCCTTTGCTGCTGGCATGATCTCAAACCTGGACACACTCCCTTCCCCTCTGAGCCAATCCAGGCTCCTGCTCCGTGCAAAGCCGGCTCCAAACTTCCCTCCAGGAGGCCCTGGGGGACCAGCACCTGGAGGTCTAGCTGCGCCTTTATTTCCTATCTCCTACGCTCATGTTGTTGGCATCCCTGATGGGTTTTCTGTGAGATGGGGCACTGGACCCCCCTACCCCCCAGGCAAGTGAAAGGAATATGGAGAGCTGCTATTCTTCCTGCAAGATGCAGCTTAAATTTCATCTCCTTTGGAGCACCTTCCCTGCCCACCACTATCCAGAGAAAATTAGTCACCCCATGCTGGAATTACTGGCCTCTCACCTGTGAGCCTTCACGCACCTGCTTAAGAAATATTTGCTGTGTCTTGAGAGGTGTTCCTTGCCCCCTGGAAAATTATAGTCCAGTTGGGGGAACCGCAGCATATAAATAAAAGGGAGAAAATTCCAAGACAATACAGCCCTGGCTGCATTAATTAGCATTTATTGGCCCCCTTCTCCTGCCTTTGGGGTGTTTGTTCTGCTTCCTCAAAGTCTCAAAGGACAAGTCATTACCTCTCTGTTACTTCCACCCACCTGCCACCTGATCTTGGGTTCTGCACACAGCAGGTGCCTAATGTGTGCCTGAAGGCATGCAGCAGGTGTGAGAGGGCTGGCTGTGGCTCAGAACAGGGCTGCCCACCTCTACCCCTAATATCCACAAGGATAAATAAATTCTAGGTTCTGTTCTCAGAAGCCCCCAGAAGGGTGGATCTCAAGCTTTGCTTTGCTTTTGCTTTTCTTTTCCTTTCTTTTCTTTTCATCTTCCCCTTCTCCCCGACCCCTTCTCTCCCTCCACCTCCTTCAAGGAACAAATCTTTGCTTCATATTAAGTCTTAAACAGAAGCCCAACATAAACAAGCCAGGTTTTCACCAGTTAGCGTTGAAGGTAAGAGCTGGCATGACTTTGGTTGAGTGGGGGACCCAGAGCATCTGTACCCACCCATTGCACACCACCCCTTGTTGCCCCCAAAGCACCTCTGTGGTACATGAAACATGGTATGACAACTGACATTCTGAGCCACCTCCTGGGTCGCTAGATGATCCCTGGATGGTGGGCCCTCCTCCAAGCAACGGGTCCTCCCTCTATCCCATGGAGGCAGATCAGAAGTCTTCATGCATCAGAGTCCTGCTAGCCTGGCTCCCACCTCTCCATTCTCAGAGGGGTGTGGGGGAGAGAGAGTTGAGAGAGCCCTGGACTAGGAGCCAAGATGGTTGCCCTGTCCTGCTGGCTCCACACCTAACTAGCAGGGTGACCTTGGACAAGCCAAAGCCACCTGCGAGAAAGACACCTCTCCAGTCTCCCTTGCAGAGTTGTTTTGAGGGTCAAAGAAAGTAGCCTTGCACCCTGCACACACGTCGATGAGTAGGATGTACTCCCTTTTGCACCTTTGTTTGGTGGCTGTGAGCCAGGCATCCGCCCTGAATGGACGGAGGTTACATTTTCTATTAATTCTCACTGTTGTCTCTCTTACAACACCTGGAAAATCCAAGGACAGAGACATTGAGTACCTTGCTGAAGGCCTCAGCCCTGGAAGGTCCCACCTCAGATCCCGATGACTTCAAGGTCAGAGAGTTTTTCAAGGACACCCAACAGCCTCTTGGTCCTTGTCAGGTACCTCTTGACTGCGTTGTTATTATGGCCCACTAATTTGGGGGAACAGGGAGCCCAATGGGGGCTTGGCAATTTGCCTCTCCTTCTGTAGACACCCAACTGGCAGCCATGCTGAGTCCTGAGACTGGGAGGGGGTACACTGTGGAGTCAAATGAGGACTTGACCGCCAGCGAAGGAGCTGGAGCAAACTCAAGACTGTCTGAGGCCATTCATCATGCCTGGGTGAGCACAATTTAAATCTGGAAATTTCTGCTCAGCTGGCTTAGAGAACTCTAAATGGCAGTGTTTAGCTGTTGCCTGAGGTCCCCAGAGTTTCTCCCAAGTGACAGTTCCAGATCTGGGCGAGGGGTGTGTCCTTTGCTTGCTCTGGGGGGCGCTTTGGATTTGGCCTTGCTCTGGAGAGGCTGGACACTTGGCGTCTTCTTCCCCCAGGGAGCCACTCGCCATGAGTGTTACTGTTGGGGGAGGAGACGCTGTCATACATGTAATCACCTCTCTGGACAGCTGAGAAGGTGGCGATATTGGGACCTGTCCTCCAAAGCTGTCTTTATCAACACAGAGTGGTTTCTCTCCATCCCCACTCCCCCCACCCCCGGGATTATTGGGATAATTACCACAATTTTTCACTTTGCTTTGGCTGTGAAGACAAAGCTTTAATGAGCTCAGAACCCTCAGATGATCCCAGCTCCTCGATAAGTGGCCGGGAGGCGGCACTCTGGGCTGGGTAGGGCGCCTGCGGATGGCCGGGGAGCTGCATCCGCAGTCCCAGGCAGAGGGAGGGGAGAGGCTGCCACCGGCCAGGGACAGCGCTGGCGCCCAAAGCCTTTATGAAAAGCTTTGTTTGCCCCCTTTGTCCTCTGTAAAGAATGACCTTTGTGTGGCAACTTTTGGTAATATCTCATTTTCATGCCCAAAGCAGATGGTTCTGCTGATTTCGGAAGGCTTAGAGGGGGGATTTGGGGAGCTCGGGAGAGAAATCTCCGGTGAATAGACATAAAGAGTGATTTTGAGTTTCTACAGCAAAGGGCTGGGGATGTGTCCTAGGAGGTTCCAGGGCTCAGCTCAGTGTGGAGGCTTATCTTGAGACCCATCCAAGCCGCTCGGAATCTAAGGAAAAAAAGCCTCCAGACCCGGTGCTGACAGCCCCCCCAATCCCCGCCGCCCCCCGTCGGATTATGCACACTGCAAGAACGACTTCTCCCTTTTTTCGGTGTTTCAGTATGCTCTGAGGGAGCGTGGAAATCAGAAAAAGCTTCCTGGCTTTATGTGTTCAAGTTGATTCTATTTCCTTTGCTTATCACTTACATCCCATTCAGGGTGATCGGAGCTGTTCTTTTCCAGCTCTGCTGCAGTGAAGCGGTGACAGGCCCGCCGTCCCCACACCAGGCCCACCCCTGGGGGTGCGGAGAGTGGGGAGGGAAGCAGCGGTTAACCCCGTGCCTTCGGAGTGCGTGCCACCTACGCAGGGCAGCAACCACGTAAGGCGAGTGGACAAGAAGCCTTTGCTGCCATTCTGTAGGAGGCGACCGAGTAAGTGACTGAGCTGGGATTCGAACCCAGCTCGGCCTGGGCACAGCCAGGCTGTCAGCTACTACACTGCATCCCAGGCCCCAGAGGGTGCAGAGGCTCAGGATCTTCTGCGTCTGCCCACATCTGCCTGCTCGCCCACTCCTCTGTCACGTCCCAGTCCAGGTGAAATCAAGTTCAAGTGACTTTCAAAGTCACAGCGGGGTGGAGAGGTTAGGCAAGGGCCCTCCCTGCAGCCCAGGCAGGGCAGGGCGGGCTCCTGCTTCCGAAGGCAGGGGGAGCCGCGCCGCTGACAGGCGCTGGGAACCACCCGTCAGCCTCGGCCCTGCCTGCAGGACTGGGCAGAGGGGAGGAGCGGCCCAGCCTCTGACCCCGGGCGGCTTCTCGGAGACTGCGCTGGCCCGCAGCTGCCACCCGCTCCTGGGTGTTTTCCGGTCACTGTCGGAGGGAGGAGAGCGCAGGCGCCCCGCTGCTGGTGTGAAACAGGAAACAAAGGCAGCGCCCTGCGCGTGAAGTCCGTGTGTTTCCAAAAGTGACCCTGCTCGCGGCTGGGCCCGGTGCCATGCTGGGCCGGCTCCCCCACCAGAATCTGCTCCGGAACCAGCCCTGACGATGAGCATATTGATATTAACGGCCCGGCTTGGCCAAAGCTTCCGGCCCAGCACGCTTGATGGTTAGCCGGTTATTCTGAGAACATTCTTTTCAAAACACTCGACAGGACAACCAGGGCCAGAGGTTCCTTTGTCCACAGCCAGCCTCTAAAACGGAGCCGACGCTCAGAGGGTTGAGAAGAACCCGCCGAGGCAGAATCGGCAGGAAGGTTTGCACATGGGGGCGGGGACGATGGTCAGACAGCCCATCCGGAACTGCCCGTGTACCTACCCTGTGCGCTTTCACCGAAGCGGGGAAGCATGCGGTCTTGTGCAGGAGCGGGCAGACAGGCTGCGTTTCGTGCGGAACGCTGCTGCCCAGTGCCCGCCTGTGGAATGGAGGGTTTGGGTCAGGGTAGGTCTGGTGACTTCCAACTGCTGAGCTGCACCCTCCTTTCCAGCTCCCGCCTCCCGCACCTCTCAGCTGCTTGCTGGGGGACGGAGGCTGCAACCACTCCTAGCCCTCTCGGAGCTGCGCTGGCTGCTGGGCCGGAGGCCTCGCTTCCTCCTGCGCACGTCCTTCCGAAGCATGGACGTTTGATTGAGTATTTGCATCTGCCTCCTCTGTGAGCGACTTCCGCTCACGCTGTCATTGAAGAACTGCCGGGTCCTTAGCTGCTTCTTTCTCTCCAAGGCCTTTGCTTGTGAACAGGAAAGGGAAGGTCGTTGGATTCAGGTTGACCCAGGTTTCGAGTCCAGCTTTGCCATTGGCAGCTGAGTGGCCTTGGACTCGTGGCCGCACCGCTCTAGGTCCTGGTAAAACGGGGGACCAAACACCTGCCCGGGGGGCTGTTGTGCAGATTGAAGAAAGCCAGGCAGGCAAGGTGCAGACACAACAGTGCCGATGGCCAGTGTTTACTCAGCGCTTCATAGGCACCAGGCTTTTGAAGCTCAGCAGTCAGGCTCCAGAACCCACGCTTTTAATTGTGATTGAAGTATGTACTAAATAGATAGTAGCTTTAATTATCTTGCTCATTAATTCTCCCTCACAATTAACTTTGTAAGTCAGTAGCCTCATCTACCAACAGTCACTGCCTTCTCCAGATTCAAGCTTCCTTTGAAATACAGACCATCACCTGTTAACTTATCCAAACCAGAGACAGTGGATTTTCCTCCATAGGACCCTTTCTGTTGGTTCCTTTTGTCCCTCCCTGCCCACCCCCAACCCCCTTGGGGAACCTATGAATGTGGATCTTCTGGGTGACAAAGACTTAATTAAAATCACTGCTGTCCATGGCCAAAACTCTCTTTGAAATCTTCTTGTGCCGCAGAGCTGGGCTTGTGGCAGCCAGTGTCATGGGAGACAGTCAGCCCTCCTCAGCTATTTACAGGGTGTGGTGGAGCCCACCCTCATAGGGCTATTGTGACAGGTGAGGTAGGTGGCCCCAGCTGACCCAGGTGAGGTGGTTTGACCTCAGCAGGTGTCATTGCAAGAGGCACCTGATGTGACATAAGAAATAATATTTAGTGCCTGGATGAATGACATACCTAGAACTTCGGGGTCCTCTTCGGGTGGCCTGCCAAATCCCTGGGGACTTCTCAGGCCTGTCTGCCCGGAAGTCCCTGCTGCCCGCTCCATCTCCCCACTGCCGCCCCACCGGCAGCCCCAGCCCAGGTGGCAGCAGGCAGAACGGATGCTCAGGCACATCTGGCTCCACATGCGGCGGGATCTGATAACAGACCATTTCCAGATAAACAGGGGATGGAAAATGAATTGACTTCCTGGAGGAGATATTTTAAATGTTTTAGATCTTTTAAAATTCAAGGGAAAATACACCCTGACTGATGCGGTGTCTGCCGAGAGTGCTGTCACCTGGGGGCTGGCGCCCGCTGCGTGACCGCGTTGTCCACTGGCTCAGCCTCTGCACCCGGGGGGAGGCCCTGCGGCAGCTCTGCCCCCAGCTCCCGGCCCCACTGCCTGCTGGGCTTCAACAAGCTCCTGTCCCGGAAGAGGGGCTCCTGGTGGGATGTGACTAACATTAACAGCAGCTCTGATTTATTAAACAGTGCCATGTGCTGGGCACTGTACAACAAGAAAGGTGGTGGTACCCCCATTTTATAGATGAAACTGAGGCTTAGAGAGCAGCGTTTTCAAGGTCACAGCTAATGAATGGAGGAGCTAGGATTCCAGTCCAGGACCGTCTGCAGAGAAGACATTCTTCCCCTAGCTCAACACTTTTCAACCCTGGGTGCTCTTGACAGTAGCCCAGCGGATTTAGGGACTACGCGCCCTTCTCCCAGAGATTCTGACCACTCTGGATTTTGATGTATTTTGGCACTGATGTATTTTGATGCTCCCAAATGATTTCTAAATTACAGTCTGGGAAAGAACCAGAGCCCGAAGCCAGGATGCCTTTGAACCTAAGTTGTCCGAAGGGTTTCCGACTGAAGTCGTAGACAGCACATGTGGCCTAGTTCAGTCTTGGTGGGGGCTCCTGGCATCGACCGAGCTGGCTGTGGCCCCTGGGTGAGCAGGGAAAGCAGCTGCTAAGCTGGCGTGATCTGGGAGATTCTACGAGGCTCTCACTGCCACCTGTGGCCCTGCAATCCGGCGGACTCCCTCTGTCCCCAGCCCGGGTCCTGCTGCTCTGCCATTGGTCTGCCCTCCCGCTCAGCGGGTGGGAGAGGCCCATCAGGGAGGACCGAGAGGGTGCTGGCTCTGTCTCCCACAGGCTTCCTGGGATGGGAGAGCTTGGGGACACAGGGACCGGGGCAGCACCCTGCCCCACTGGTAAGTGCAATCTGTCCTGGGGAGTTGTCAGTACCTGGGTGGGTTACCTGGGAGAGTCCGAGAGCTGTGGCATCAGACCAGAGGACCTGAAGGACGAGAACCAGGTGGGGACTCTCACGTGGGCCCTGTGCCTAGTGCTCTCCGGAAATGCCCGGGCCCACCCACTGGGCATCCCAGAGCCCTGCACCGGGCGCGGGGGTGGGGGCGCCGCGTGGCTGCCTGCCCGCCGCTCCTCCTCTGTCTGCCTCGGCCAGTTCCCAGCAAGCCGCCCGCGGAGCTTGCCATCCGAGCCAGATGCTGCTTTGGGGAAAATACCTTCTGGGGTTTGTTGTCTGAGCCCTCCCAGCTGACACCCACAGTGGAGAAGAGGTGTCAGGATAAATGGAAACTCTCCTCATAAATATTGGAGGAAAGGCAAAAGGGAGAAGAAGAAAAAGAAAAAAAGAACTGGCCCCAAACTCGCAGCATTTGGGGGCATCTCCGTGATGGCTGCTCACTGATGGGGGTGCAGGCCATTGACACTTGGCAATCTGTGGCGTGACCCCCGCAGCACGGCCAGGGACCCGGGGATGCCGGCACCCAGGAGCCCCTTGGCTGGCCCTGTGGCCCGGGGGCCGGGGGTTGGGAGAGAGGGAGGGCGGACCTGCCCGGTGACTGACACAAGCTGGGGTGCACGTGCAGGTGCCGGGCCGCCCTTTACCCATTTATCCGCAATGCATAGCTGCGCCTGGCACTCAGCTGCCTTGGGACTTCGTTACAAGTGAGCGCAGGCCAAAGTGGCTTTTAGAAGAGCCCCTGGGAGTCGAGTAAAGAGGCCCTGGGGGCTGAGGCGCTAACCGGGCAGTGCTGATGCCCATGTAACAAGAAGAGGGGGGCACACCCAGGGCTGGGAGGCCCAGGGGTTAGGGCACCTGCCTCCCGGAGGGGCTCAGCTCTGGGGAGACAGGGCGCGTTAGGACTGGGCGATACAGTCAGTGGTCCTGGGCCTCCCCCCAGGAAAGGGGCCTTTCTCAGGAGTGATTCTCAAAGAAGCTCACCACTCAGGGGCAGCACCCACAGTTCCAACCATACTACCCCCGTGCACCCCTAGGAACACAGGAGCTGCCCGCTCCGGGGGTGCCTGGGCTCCGGGCTCAGCGCGTGCGTTTCCGCCGGCCCTGACCCAGGGCCACCTGCCCTGGCGCGCGGCAGACGGACTTGTCCTGGACGGGGCGAGAACCGGGCTGGGGCAGCGTCTCTAGAAGACAAAACCGCACGGAGGAGGACGTTCCTTGGGTAAGGAGAAGCTGGGCTCCTCAGTTTAAGGGTTGGTGCCCGTGGCTCCCTTGAAAAGGCAGACTTGTCCTGAGACCAGCGAAGGGGCTCTCTGCGGGAGGGGGGGCACTCCCCGGCAGCCGACTCTCTAGTTTCCGTAGTCGGTGCCCTTCAGCGCAGGCCGGAGTGTGGAGAGGAGGCCGTGCATGAACGATGGAGCGTGTGCGGAGCCGTCTGTCCCCAAGCACAGGGTGGGAGGTCACAGGGACCTTGAACAAGACATTTGGGGCCGCGTTTCTCACGGGCCTGTGTATTTGTCAGCCTTCTCCAGAGAAACGGAACTGATAGACACACGTGGGCATTTAAGGGAATTGGCTCACAAGATTACGGAGGTTGAGCCGTGTCACCGTCTGCCATCTGCAAGCTGGAGACCAGGAGGGCGGGGTGTGCAGCCCGAGTCCGAAGGCGCGGGAGCCAGGAGCTCTGATGACCGAGAGCAGAAGGGGACTGGACGTGCCAGCTCGAGCAGACAGAGAAAAACTCTCCCTGCCTCCACTTCTTTCGTTCTAGTCCGGCCTCAACGGATTGGATGACGCTAACCCCTTCCGGAAATGTACCCACACCCAGCAACAGTCTTGTACCAGCTTCTGGGCATCCCTCGGCCCAGATGTGGGGACTATTAGCCGCTTCCGGAAGGAGGTAGGGGCCGAAAGGGCCCAGAGGCTGGGCTGGGCAGCCCCCGCTCATGTCTCTGTCTCCACCTTGGCAGGAGGAGGCATAAGAGGGGCTTCGACAGCAAGGCTGGGTTGGGGTTCACCTCTGGCGCGTGAGGTCCGCCTGTAACTATAACTCGGGTTCTCTCCGGTATCTTGACGGTGAGTCAGTGCTACCTGAAATGCTGTGCTCGGGACACATTTCCAAGTAACCCCCTCAGAGACACTAAGGGTGACTCAAGCACCCTAAAAAGAAGGCTGGTTGAAAAACAAAGGGTTTGCCTTCTGACAGTGTTCTAGTTGCTCGTGGTTCTGCGGTCAAACAACAGTATTCATCAGGCTCTTACTCGTGTCTGGTCCTGGGGGGTCACGTTCTCTTTGACAAGTGATGAGGAGCAAGTATGATTCACTCATTCATGTACTCAATTGACAGATGTAGTGGGGTGATCGGTGGTCCCCCAAAAGATACGTCCATGTCCTCACCCTTGAAATCTGTGAGTGTGACCTTACTCGGAGAGAAGGTCTTTTTGGATGTAATCAAGATAAGGATTCTGAGATGAGATCATCCAGAAGATGGTTAGGCCCAAGGTCCAATGACAAGTGTCCTTACAAAGGGCATGGGGCGGGGGGTGACACACAGAGGGTGGAGTAATGCAGCTACAAGTCAAGGAATGCCAAGGATTTCCGGCAGCCACCAGAAGCGAGGGGACAGGCCTAGAAAAGATTCTCCCTGAGAGCTTCCAGAAGGAATCAACCCTGCCGCCACATTGATTGCAGACTTCTGGCCTCTAGAACGTGGAATAATAAGTGCGTGTTGTTTTAATGCACATTTATTGGTCATGTGTAGTGGCAGCCCTAGGACATCCGAGGGCCCAGAGGTGCAGGGCACTGCATTCACTGCTCAGAGCCCAGCTGTGACCAGAGGAGGGGGTGACTGGCCCTCAAGGGGCTTCCTCGCTAGAGGAGAGACCGACACGCACGGGGAATTGAGCGATGTGGGTTCAGAGGAGAATGCAGGTGCCATGGAACCTATTTTCTCCTTCCAGACCTGCTCCCTCACCTCCATATGGCATCACCACTGGCCCATGGCTCAGGCCATACAAGCTGACCAGTCATCGTGCACTCCCTCCCACCCCACAGCCAACCACATCTGGGTTCTGCCAGTCTCGCCTCCACAGCATCTATGAACCTGTGCCCTTCCCCCCGGCCGGGTCACATGCTCTCTGCTCTGGACGGCGAAAAGACCCTCTTCTGATTTATCTCCCTCAGTGGCTCTCACCACCTACTTCTGCTCCCGTGCATTGTCCCCTCGGCAGGCCTGTGCCTCACCACCTGCCACATCTAGCTTTCCAAGCACTGAGGATCGAATACCAGCCCCCCAAGTGCGGCCTGCCTGTGGGATCTGTCCCCTCTCCCCCGAGAAGCTAGCCACGCAGGCCACCTTTCCTCCCTCAGACTCTGGGCTTTTTTTCCCGGCTCAGGGCCATCACACAAATGGCTTGCTCTCTATCTAGAAAGGTCTTCCTTCTACTCAAGGGTCTCAACTCTTGGTCTCAACTTAATTGTCACCTTCTCAGAAAGGCCCTCTCCAGCCCGCCCATATTCTGGATTGAGTGCCTCTTTGCTTTCTGTGCGACATATCTTCCTTCTTCGCCCTTGTCCCCACAGTGACACAGTGACACGAGGGCTGATCCGTTTAATGTCTGTCTTTTCCACACACGGCAAGCCCCTACAGGGCAGAGGCCATGTTCCATTCACGGCTAACTCTCTGCCACCTGACAGAGGGCCAGGAATATAGAAACGACCAATAAATATTGGTTTAATGAAAAGATTCGGGATAACTTCCCTGAGCCTCATGGGGGGAGGGGAGGAGCAGAGAAGACCTGACACCTGGGTGGCGAACTTCTGCGATCCTCCAAGTATGTCATCTCATGGAGGCAGCCTTGGCGATGCAATTGCTTTGTCTGTTTTTCTCTCTCCCCCAAAGCCTTGTTTTCAAAGTTTGCTTTGGCCCCTGTGGGGTAAATATGTGCATTAACTCTCAGGCAGCAGAAAGGGAAGGGTGGGCTTAGTTAAAGAGCGTGTTTGCAAAGGTCAGACCCCCCACCACCATCACTCCCCCAGAAGCAGCAGCTTCCCATTAAAGTGGAACATCTGATGAAAGTTAAAATGCACTTGCAGAAATAAGTTGGTTGCTGTAGCAACCAGTCCTGGTTCTCCCTCAGAAGAAAAACACAGAAAGAGGAGCAGGTGGGCGGGTGCGGGGAACGCCAGCTAACCCTGGGTAGGAGGAGCGTCCGGGGAGTTACGGGGCAGGACGGGAATGGCTGGGCGTCAGGACCGGCTTGCCGGCTTGCCTCAGTTTGGGCCGTGAGCGCCCTCCCTGAGCCTGACTCCCCATTTCTGTCGCCTTCTTGGTTGGCTCCTGTGGGCAGCGGCATGCTGGAGAATGCCTGCACGTCGTCCAGCAGCTCCTGGATGAAAATGCTCGCGGATACATGCTCCTTACAGAGACCCCGGGCTGGGTCCTTCCGTAATGAGTAATCATCTTCTAGAAGTCTCTCACTGTCAGTGCAGATTTTTTTTTTAATCTATATATGGTTTTCAAGAGTGGAATCCACCCACTTGTGCCAAGAGAGTTCACCGAAGGTATCAGAGTGGGGGGCGAATGCAGATGTGAATCTCGATGGGGCATTTGGGGTTCAGGGGGAATGGCAACCCCGTGTCTGCAGGAGACAGGGCAGCAGTGAGACGGCCACTGCGGGGCTGCGGGGGGTGGGTGTGAGCCCCACCGCCTGGCCCTGTTTTGGGTTAAATGTGGGGGTCCTAGTGAGTGAGCGGCCCAGCCTCGGTGGGTTGTCTCTGAGCAGATTGTCTCTTGAGCATGTGATTCTACAGATGCACATTTAAGGGGGTTCAACAGTGGCAAAAAGGCGCAAAGAAAGGCTCCCGGTGGGTGGTGGATCGTGAAGTTCGTGGGTTCGTTTCGCCAGGTCACCGCTGTTCCAGGTGCATTTGCTGAATCCCCCCTGTGGGAGGCAGAGCGAGGGCTCCACAAGGAGGCCCCGTCCTTACCCCTGCGAATGGACTACCTTACCCGTAGTCCCACCTGTACTGAAGTGACAGGTGAAATTAAGGTCGCTCCCCAGCTGACCCTAAAGTAGAGAGATTATCCTGGATTACCTGGGGCCCCATATAACCACAGGGGTCCTTACAAATGGAAAAGGGGGGTGCCAGAGGAGGTCAGAGTGACCCAGTGGAGAGCCCGCTGGCTTAGGGGCCCTGGCCATGCAATGCAGACGGCCTGTGGAGGCTGGAAAGGACAAAGGAACAGATTCTTCCCTAGAGCCTGCGGAGGGCACCTTGAGTTTTACTCCAGCGAGACCCATTTTGGACTTCCGAATTGCACACGTGTAGGGTAATGCGAGGGGGACACGAAAAATACCAGAATGACCTTCCGGAGGGCGGGCCCCTTGTAGTCCAGGCCTCGGGCTAGGTGAGCGCTCCAGAAGCCCACCCGCATCCGTGCACCCGCGGCGGTGTCGGGGCGGGGCCTGTTGTCGGAGACGCTGTCCCCCGTTGTCCCACCGCGTGACGGTCACTGACACGAACCACGCGCAGCCCGACGCCGCACTGGCCCACACCGCGCTGCGTGTGCAGCAGTTTCCGACCCAAAGGGCATGACCCCCACGTCCCACCTCCCCAGTCACCTGGTCTCTCCCTGGCTTCCCCGATGAAAAAAGTCCTCAAAGAGAAACGTTATGCCGATGCGGAGGAGGTGAAACAAAACCCCCCAAATGGCAGGTCAAAGACGGCTTTGAGCCGCGGACAAAGCTCCTCAATAGGTGTGCTGCATCAAATGGAGGGTGGTTTGGAGGTCACTGAGATTTAAACATGTAAGAATAAATGCACAATTTTCTTTTTTTATAAATAAATTCCATTTTGGGTTTTTTTTTTTTTTTCCGATCCCTCCCACCTGGCCCCGTAAATTTGTGTTGTTTTAAGCCACTAGGTTTGTGGTCGTTTGTAAGGACAGCCTTAGGACACTGACCGCCCTCCAAGTGTCAGGCCCGCACCTGCTTCTGGGGGGACAAAGTCAGATGAGGCATGGTTCCTGCCTCACTGGTTAGCAGTCCGGGGGGGGGGGGCAGCCAGGAAGATCAGCCAGGAGAGGTAAGTGGGGGGGTGCTCTGGGTGCTGTGGGGGTGCTGGAGGGCTGCACCCCAGGAAGGCTCCCCAGAGCCAACTTTCGAGTAGACTTGAAGGATTAGCTAGTGAAAGAGCAGCTGGGGAAAGACGTCCTAGACGAGACTGAGACGGAGGGAGACGAGCCAGCTGGGATGGGGGCGGGGAGCTGGGAATGCACCTCCGGGAGCAGCGCAGCAGCTGTACGGGCTTCACTGGGCCTGGAGAGCATCGCGGAGGCTCTGCAGGGTTGGGGAGCAGGGGGCTGACACGGTTGGATCAACCTGATCAGAGACACCAACCAGAAGCAGAGCGTGTCCAAAGCGGAGCCAAGTGGATCAAGACACCAGCGTGCAGGGTGTTGGGCTGGGAAGGGCCGTTGTCCCAGCAAGAGGGCAAGGCCTCTCTCGTGGGAGCTCTGCCCGCTGCCCGGACCCCGAGTTGCCCTCCCAGCTGAGTCAGGATCCCTTGGTATCGGTTGACCTGCTTCAGAGAAGTGGGCAGAACTCCTCAGACCAGTCCTGTCCCCCTCACCCCCCAGCACATCCCTCTTCTCAGCTGGCAGGGGCACCAAGGCGCAAAGGCAGATGGAGACAGAGTCGCGGTCCCCGGCGGAGCGCTGGGCCTGCCGTCCCTTCAAAAATTAAATGTAAACCGTAAAAAATCGATTATTTAAGATACAATTGCCATTATTTCCTAATTAAAAAAAAAAAAAAAAAAGGAGAAATGTTGTGATGGATTCTGGGCCAGAATGAAGACAGGCGTTTAATCTGAGAGCCTGCTGAAAAAGCAATGCCCGTGGAGTTGGGGGGCCACCTCGGGCCGCGCCAGGCCGCAGTGGGCTCTGCTGGGCTGCCGCCCCCGCCGGGGGTCTGCTCTGGGGCCCTTCCACGGCAGGCTGAGGGCTGGGTGCTCAGGATGGCACCGGTGTCACATCTGGGCTTTCATGGCAGCCAGCCTGTCTGGCTGGGCACGTGAGAGGTCAGCGGAGGGCCAGGACCTGAGCTCTGGAAGGTTAAGGTCAAGTTCAGACACTCAGCAAACGAAGCCCCTGCCCCCAACCCAAGCCAGGGGACCCGCAGGTGGGCTTTGAGGAGGAGTTCAAGTTCCTTCCTCCCACAACTGAGCTCAGGGACCCCAATTTCTGCTCTAGTCCTTATGGGCAAGCCCCCACACTGTTCCATCTGGCTCTGCCAATGGGATACCTCCTTGTCACTCCTTTCGTAGTTTGTCTGGGTTTCTGGGCCCTCATGAGGACGATCCCCATTGGATTTAAAACCCATCCCGCCCCTAATTACACATGCTCTATAAAGGTACCCCATTTAGTCCCCTTAATAACCCCACATGCTGGGGGTTGCTGCTACTTTGCATGAGCAGCCAGAGGCTCAGAGGGTTAAAACAGTTTTCCACTGACACACGGTTAGTGGCAGTGTCAGAATTCATACGTAGGTCTCTGGTCTGTCCCCTTTGTGCCACAGGCCCCTGTCCCAACCTCTCCCCTGCAGGCCCCAAGGGTCCTCACTAGACTGGTCCTGGGGGCAGGGCTCTAGGGAGAGAGGAGATGTCTGGTGTTTGCTGTGGCCACTTTCAGAAGCATGTTTCCCGGCCACCTTCAGAACTGAGCCATCTCTCAACCAGACAGCCTTGTGTGGCTGCCAAATCCAACAGCAAAATGCAGGTGGAAACACTGGCACTGCTCCTGGCCACTTTCGCCCCCATCTTTCTCTCCCATCGCCCTCCAGTGCTTACCTCTCACCTGCCCCCTCTAGCACCGGGCCCGGACGACACACGACTCCTCTGTCCCTAGAAGCCCCAGCTCTCGCCACAAACATTTGCCATGTCCTTAGGCACTGAGCTACAGATGGGAGTCGAAGGCCTGGGTCTGCCCTCTCGAGGCTCCCAGCCCAAGAGGGGAGGCGAACCACCTAACAGGTGGGGACAGCATCTACCTAACAGTGCTCGGATGGGTCAAGCAGGGGCTGGGGGCTTCCAGAGAAGGGACTCTTTCCTGAGTCAGGATGGCAGCATGGAGAGGCAGGGGACACTTCCCAGAGGAGGGGACATCTACCCAGACGCCCCCAAGAAGGAGACGAGCAGAGCAGAGCCTTCTGGGCCAGGTGCTCAGCGTGTCTGCTTAAGGGAGGGTGGAGCATCTTGGGTGGCTGAGCAGACGTACCATTTGAAATGGGGCATTATCATTGTTTTCTGTCCTATTTAACATGGGCCGTCCAGTCAGCCTAATCTGAGGGCCTGCAAGTGGCTCAGTGGGTGGAGAACTGAGGCTGGAACCAAAGTAAGAGCTGGGGTGCAGAGGAGTTTGCATCTTTTTTTGAAAACCATGGGATGTCACTGGAGGAATCTCAGAGCAGGAGACTGAGCGACATGGCAAACCTCCTTTCAGAGGGAGGAAACCAGCATCACGGTGGTGCAAGGTGCTCTGGAAGGGGAACCCTGACTGAGGAGGCTGTGGGCATCTGAGCAAGAGAAGGTGCCAGCTTGGGCTGGCCAAGGGCGACAGGGTCAGAGGGACAGAGGGAAGGAGAGGGACCAGGGCTGATGTGGAGGTGGCACGGGGAGTTCTTCTCAGGAATGGATTTCCATAAAACAAAACTCAGGAGGACACAGACGAGGAAAGCAGCCGTGTAAGTGCCAGGTTCCTTTCTGATCCCTGCTGGTCTCCAGGACACACGGCCGTGTCTATTTTCATGCCCCGTCTTGAGTTTTCAGGACACGTCACTGGGAATTGAGTGAGCAGCGCCATTCTGACACTCGTGTGATTCATGGTCCCTGGGCCTGGCACTCGGGAAGCTGGCTTGGCCTCTGCAGCCGCTGGCGTCTAATTGATTTAATACATCAGCTAAGGAACTGCTGTTTCCTGAATGAAATCTGAAATTGCATCGACTCTACCGTGCACAGAGGCGAAGGATTTCACTCCAGCTGTCCAAATGTATAAACGGGGGTGGCGCCAGGACCGCGGGGACAGAGTTAATATCTGCACATCAGATCTGTTGCCTCCCAAGGGGAGGCACGAACATGGGAGAAAGCAGGGAGCGGTGTGGGAGGCGCTTTAGGGGGTGATGAGGGCCACTTGTAAGGAAACAGGCTCCCCTGCACGCACACACCCCTCACCGCGGGGCTACGATAATGAAGGTGCCGAGAGCAGCTTTCATCTGAAGGGAACTAATCGAGGCCAATTTTCCTTTTACCGATCCCGTAATTCCGTATTATGCCTCCTTCTATGACTCGGGAGGCTTCGGCGCCGAGTTGCTGTGTAACAGGCGGGCTTGTGTAATCCCCACCATAATCATTTATTCACCAGCGGGACAAATGGCGCTTCGTGGCATTACGAGGATGCCCGGCTCTCGCCCCGTCACTCTTCTTTTCCGACCCGAGACAGGTGTATCCATCTCGGAGCTATGTAAGCCGCCTTCCCTCGGAAGAGAAAGAGGGGAATGAGATGCCTCTCGGGAACTGCCGCGATGAATCTGAAAGCGCAGCCGCCTCTCCTCCCGGCGTTCTAAGACAAATGGTAACATTTTGGGGCAAGTCATGCTTCACGATCATTCCCCAGAGGCAGGTGGCTTGAAACAACATTTATTTAAGGAGAAAGGAGGCGGCTATGTCTAAGTGGCCAGGGTGTTCTCCTCTCCCAAGCTGGCTGGGCACAGCTCCAGGAGGCCAGGTTACGAGGCAGGTTTTCAAAGACTTAGCCCATGGCTGTTCTCGCCTCCCTGCAAAAATACAGAAAGTCAGCTCCTCCCTGCGGCTGACTTCACGGGTTCCTGAATGCACGGCCTCATTCACTCCCTCATTCACTCTCCTACTCCACACACATTTATCAAGTCCCCGCGGTGTGTCAGGCACTGGGGGTAGAGAGATGAATAATGCACGTGGCCCCGTTGTCAAGGAACTGACTTTCTGGCAAGGGAGGAAGGAAAAAAGCAAGCGGATAAAAGAGCAAGCAGGTACGGAGGAGGGTGCGATGGACCCCACGGAATCTGGGGCGACCTCTGCACTGGGCCGGGGGAACAGAGCTTGCAAAGGCTTAGTGGTAAGGTGACTTCAGGGAACCGCAAGCAGAAGTTCAAGGAGAGGAATGGCCGAGGTTTGGTGAGCCAAATCACGAGGGCCACGTCTGCCTTGCTAAGCACTTTAAGTTTGATTCTGAAGGCCGTGGGGAGCCAGGGCGAGTTTTTAAGCCAAAAGGAGACACTACCCAATGTGCAATGTGTGCGTTTTATTCAGAAAGATCCCTCTGACTACAGAGGGGAGAGGCTCTGGAGGGGAGAGTGGGGAGAGTGGGGAGCGTGAAAGCCTGACCTAAGGGTGTGGGCAGTGGGCTGGGGGAGGAGAGGAGGAGGAGAGACACCAAGGGGACCCAATCTCCAGGACTTGGTGACTTGTGAGACTCAGAAGGTGAGAGAGAAGGAGAAAGAGAATTTTACTCCTGGGATCCTGGCTTTGGGAGCTGGATAGGAATGCTTTCCACAGTGAGGGGCAGAAACCTAGCAGTGACTTAAACAATAAGGGCATTTAATCATGCCATGGATTGAAAAGTCCGAGGGTGAGCCGTCTAGGGCAGGTTTAACAGCTCAATAGTGGCATTAAAAACCGTGGGTTTTTCTTTTTTTTCAGCTCCCCTTTCTCAATATATTGGCTTTTTCTTTTTTAATCTCATGGTTGCAAAGTGGCTGCTGCAGTGCCACACATTTTCATGGCGTTCAAAGCAAGCAAAAGGGGAAAGAGGTGGCCACACCCATTCATGTCTGTTCCTTTTAATCAAAGAGAAAAAAAAAAAACAACTTTCCCACAAGTTTCTACCTCTTAGTCAATGGCCATCGCCAGCTACGTGGAGGCTGGGAAAGTGCGTTTTTAATTCTTCCAGCACCGAAAGTGAAGGTCGGTAAGGAAGAAGGAATTGGAAGTGGGTATGGAGTCAGCAGTGTCACCCGCCAAGATGGAAGCGTTAAGGGGAAACGGCTGCATTGTCCCGCGCCTGGAAGTGGGGGAAAAAGCAGCCCCTCCCCAGGCCCTACGCCCCGCCCCCTTCGTGCCCAGGCTGCTTCTCCTTGCAGTGCTGGCCACCGCCTGCTGTGCTTCCGGGCCCTTCTGGTCCAGCCCGGGCCCTCCGCTCTTTGTCCCTCCTTCCCGCTGTCGTTAAGCTCTAGGTCCCTTCACTATGGCGGTCGGCTTTTCAGCTCTGCTTCCTGTGTGGTCAGTTTCCCTGCGTCAGCTTCTCTGTCTGAAGTCTTCAGAACACTTTCCGGTTCCCGGTTGGACTCTCACGGAGACACTTGCCTTGAAAAGGCTGTGGGGGAGCGGTGGGGGAGGATTTGTTTCCTGAGAATGGTCACAGGAGGCCCCAATAAACGGAGGGGGACTGATGGGTGCCGGGTCAGAGGAAAGGGAAAGAGGGACCGCGTCTTGGGGCTGACAGGGATGAGCGTCCTGGATGGCAGGGATCCAGGGTTGTAAATGTCAGGGGGCTGGGGGGTGGGCGAGGGATGCAGGTCCGGCTCTCTCCAGGCTCTGCAGGGGCCTGCAGTCCTTTGATACCCTGGAGCTGGTGGCTGTGGGGCTGCAGCCACTGCTGGAACACAGAGTGAGTTGGGGCGTGTGCTTGATGGGGCGAGGTAAGAAAGTAGGGTTCCTCCAGTGGCGTTCTCTGCTTGGGGACACACGTTTTTGCCCCCCGGGCTCTGCTAAGACGTCACTGTATGTGCCATGTATAATGCACGCACCCATGTTTTTGGCCCCAACTCTCGGGAAAAAAATATCATTTGTTTTAATTTTTTAATTCAAATTTTTGTTTGTTTATATTTCGGTAGTTGTTTTTTGAATTATAAAGGAATTTTAGCATTTTTAACATGATGGTACAAGAAATATGTAACAAATCATTATAAAACAACAGATACAAGGTACAAGAAATTTTATGTATAATATTTTTAATATAAAATACAGATATCGCTATTGATTTCTAGAGTTACACTTTTAACTCGTAAGCATACATGAAAGAACTAAAAACGTATGTAGATACAGAATTAGTAATGCGCACCCCATTTATTTCCTTCACAAATTTGGGCCAAAAAAGAGCACATCATACATGGCAAAATATGGTAGCTGCAAAGATGAGTCTGGAAGGCTCTGACAAGGCTCAAACTGGGGAGGCCGGTTGTACCCTCAGGCCCTGCTCAGTTCTGCTGCCGCAACCACAGGCAGCCCCCGAGTCCCCGTAGTCCCCCGCCACAAGAGTGGTTCTACTCACGCTACACACCCACTTGCTGTGCACTCTTGGAGGGCACCTGCTAAGGGCTTCGGGGGCTCCACTCCTCTCAGTCACCCAGGGGCCCATCGGGTCACACGGGTCCATGAACACCACGGCTGCGCGGAGGAAACGTAGAAAGCTGTGCACTAGCGTTTAAAGATTCCACCCAGGACACTGGCCACGTCTGCTGGCGTCCTGTGGGCCCATGGCGCTGCTTCTGCTCCCAGGTGTGATGAAAGTCACTCACACTTTAGTGACAATGAGAGCACCCCCTACACAGTGGTGGTAACTGTGCGTGTTCACGACAACGTAAGCTCCCTGAGGGCAGGCATCTCTGTCCGTTTTAGTCACTGAGGTATCATCTCCAGCGCCCAGCACAGTGCCAGCACATGCAAGATGCTCAACGAATACCCGTGGAATCAGGTATTAACTCATCAAATCGTGTGCCAGCCCTGGTGTAGCAGGGTGGTTGTCACCTCCATTTGGCAGGTGGAGAAGCTGGAGGTCCAAAAACTTAGCGTCCCTGGCCCGAGCTGAACACCTTGACTCAGAAGCCAGCACTGGGAATCCGGGAGCTCATCTTCTCTGCCGACACGTCTCCTTCCTGGCGAGGGGCTGCCGCCTCCCTCATCCGCCTGGACAAAATCATCTGTAGGGACGTGACTTGATCATCTCCACGCAGTTGTCAAGGACCGACTGTGCCGGACACTGCGGCCTCGGCCCTGAGAACTCCCAGATGGAGGGGACCCTCCAAGACAAAGATTTTTTTTTCCTTTGGAGATAATGAGGGGAAACCCAGCCCACAGAGAGTGACAGTGGGAAAAGGCAGCATCTCAAAGTTCTCAGCAGCATCGGGCCTGGTTCTCCTGGGTTCCCTCGTCATCTTCAGTGGAATCAGAACTCTGTCATTATCACCCAAGGTGGTGGCATCAGCGGTTTTGGCTCTATAGCGTTCGTTTCTCTTTCCGGGGGCCACAGCACCCCATCTGCCCTGAGGACCTGGTCTCCCAGGGGTGAAGCCGGCTGGCCCAGGCGTCGGCGTCTCCAGAGGCCGACAGGAGGACACGGACCCCTGTTGGTGCTGGTTCCCTGGAGAAGGCGTTGGGGGTGTCACTGCCCTGCCCTCGGACCCCCTGTTCCCACCCCCGCCCCCTCCCTCCTGCAATCCCTCTCTCTGGAGTCCAGCCAGAGCACGCTCCGTGCAGCGCAAATCACCTTCCGGGGCTGGAGGCCAGCTCACAGCCCGTTTGATCGGCCTTTTTATCCTTCGGCCGGACAAACTGAAGTCTGGAGAGTGGGCAGGCGGGCTGTGAGCGCTCTCTGTGAGTCAGCCGTTTTCCCCGAGCCTCCCGACAGCTCAGCACCCGCGGACGGGGTGGGGTGGGGGTGACGTTCCCATTTTGGGGACAAGACACGGAAGCACCAAAGTGCTGAGCAGCCTTCCCTAAGTCACACCGCCTCAGAGTGGCAGGGCCAGCGTCTGAGTCCAGGCAGTTTGGTTCCAGAGCCCTGGCTGTCCCCGGACGTGCTCTCCTTCCTGTCGTGATGTCCCCAAATACCAGCACGATGACTGGAGCCCAGGGCTCCTGGC
Source organism: Lyroderma lyra (assembly GCA_004026885.1). NCBI lineage: Eukaryota > Metazoa > Chordata > Mammalia > Chiroptera > Megadermatidae > Lyroderma > Lyroderma lyra. Next base: position 36,010 of record PVJL010004503.1, on the reverse strand, counting down.
TGTGGCCCAGGGTCCAAGCGCAGGTCTTCACCCAATCTGTGCTCGACAGGCTGACCCCAGACTCCTCTGTGTTTCCTCCCGCCCAGCCTGCGAGCCTGTGGAGCAATCGGGGTGCAGGTGTGTCTGCTGTTTGCCAGACCCCCGAGGAAGGAGCCCCGCCCTCCTCACGCCCTTCCTGTGACCCGTGGACTCCAGTGCACATGGCTCGCTCCTGCTTTCCAAGACAGGGCAGCGGCGCCAAAGGGCTGACGCTCTGTTCTCTGGGAAACGGGGGCTTTCTCATCATCCCTCCACTCCGTCACCGTTCCATAGATGTGGGGAGAAATGACAGGGTGTGTGACAATGCACAAGGCAGGGCTCACCTCTGCCAACACCGAGCAGGGCCGACGGGCATGCAACACGCAGTGACAGGCAGGGCCCACGAGGGCACGTGGGACCCCTCTGTGCTACTTCTGCAACTTCGTGTGAGTCTACAATTATTTCAGAGTAAGAGAAGCTGAGGAGAAGGGGAAACACGGCAGGAGGGTCTCCCCGCGCCACCCACTGGCTCCTTTCTGTCCCATGGCCCCAAGGAACCACGAACTGTTGCAAATGCAATAGCAGTGATGGTTCTTCCATCATTTTGATAGAAAAATAATGTATTAACACACCTTTCTGCCCTTTGGTTTTTTTCACGTCAGAAATCCTGGAGATCCTTCCATTGTAGTGCGCAGAGACGGCTTCCTGGGTGCCTGTACTCCAGGGGTTGGGGGGACCGCAAGTGGCCCATCCAGTCCCCTTTGGATGGACATCTAGGTCGTGTGGCTGCCCCAAATAACCTTGTTCGGATGCGGTTCTTACTGTCCCAGAAATGCAATCACTGGGTCTTCTGCCCGCTTGTCTCAGGATTCAGGGGGCATAGTCGCCCCAGAAGGAGCGTCAGCTTTGCAGCCAGACAGACCTGGGTTTGAATCCTGGCTCTGCTACGCACTAGCTGTGTGACTCTGAGTGAGGTCCTTCGCCTCTCTGGGCCTGGGTTTCATCATCTTAAGGTGGGAGCCGGTGCAGGATCTGCGTCCGGGGTTGTGTGCTCAGTGAGCGTGGCGTTGGTCACGATCACCGCTATCTGCGAAAAGAGGACATCAGCCCCTTCCCACCTCAGCTTCCACGGGTTTTCTGGGGGAAGCGCTATGTACCTGCTGCACCATGCTGGAAGCAGCCAGAACGTACAACAGCAGTGAGGGCGCGAAGAGAGGCAGCCCCCGTGGGCCCCACGCTCCCTGCTGAGGTCACCCTTCCCCAAGGGTTTCCCAGGAGCCTCCTGATTTCGAAGGTGGCCCCACTGTTAGACCCCAGGTTCGGTGTCGGTTGGAAGATGTGGTTGCTGCATTCCCAGCTCTCCCGGGGCAGGACACCCATGTGTCCTCTGGATGGAGGGGCGCTGGCTTTCCCTCCACTGCCGGCTGTCACAGGACCCGAGAACCAGAGCTCTTTCCCAGGACGTTCTGGTCTCTGCCAGCAGATGGCAGGGTGAGATGGTGAGGACTGGACCAGGCAGACCTGGAGCAGGTGCCCTCACCTCTGTGAGCTTCAGGGTCCTTCCCTGTAAGATGGGGATCACGCGTCACCTCATTGCCTCCTCCTAACGACCCTGCGAGACGGGCACCCTCGGTGACCTCATTTTGTAGGCGAGGAGCCGAGCCGAAGGAGGCCCCGTGGCTACTGAACAGCAGATGCAGAGACCCACCCGGGTCGGCCTGCCTCCAGAGCCGGGCTCCATCCCACCCACACAGGAGTCACTCATCGTGACAGGGGCGTCCGCGTGCTCAGCAGACGGACGGGCGGCCGGCGGGGGGAGGGAAGTCCCCGTCGCGCGGTCCCCTCCGAACGGGCTGGCTCCCAAAGGCCCGGACAGGCTGGGAGCGAACTGGGGAGAGATACAGTTGGCAAAACACATTAGCATCTTCCTCTCTGCTAATTAGTTTTGTGAAAAATTATTTATGTATCTATTTATTTTCACCAGAGAGCATCTGGGGCTGCGGAAACGTGATGACAGGTTTTACATGGAACGGAAAGGAAGATGCCCCTCACTGCCAGGTTCGCGTCATCGCCCGTGTGGGGCGTGGGGGGGATCTGGGAGGCCTCCCAGCGGGGTGGTGACCGGGACAGCCACACCCCCTGGGCCGGAGGGGACGGCGCTCTCGCCCGCCGGGGTCTGGGGAAACGTCCCGCACCCCGTGCCCTCGCTCGGGCCGGCCCGCTCCCCGCCCCCTCATCTGCCCGGAAAACGCCTCTCCCTCGCTCAAACGCCCACTCCAGCAGCGCCTCGTCCGGGCCAAGTTTGCGGGCCCTCGGGGCCCCGCAGCACCTGCAAGTAGGACAAGGGTCTCAGTGGTTTCCGGGTTCACCTCAGCAGGCGGCATGCTCTGTAATTTCTGGTCGGAGAAGGGGTGCATCTTAGGAGGCCATGGCTGCTGGCTGAGCAGGTGAGGGCGGGGCTTTGAGCAGGTGGTACCTGGACTGAAGTGGCAGAGAGGGTGCTGCTTGGCACTGGCACTGGTTGGCTCACTTACCTGCAGGGAGGGTCTTCTCTGCTGCAGTTCATCCCCCTGAACGGTGTCCCAGTCTCAGCACGGGCGTTAACTGGGGTTGCTGTGTTTTGGAGAGACCTTGCCCACATGGGGGTGTGTGATATACTTGCTGAAGGTGGGCATGAAGGCGCCGTGGCATAACCGGAAGACACTGGCCCAGAATTCGGTTGACGTGAAGATTCCAGTCATGATCTTTCCTTTCACCCTCTGTGTGATGCGGGGCCACCCACTTCCCCTCTCTGGGTCTCCATTCACTCCTCTGTTGGTTGAAAGTGTCAGGCTAAGTGTGGTCTCTAGGATTCCTTCTGCCCTTTCTATGTTTGGAGAGCTTCCCAACTTGTGAGTTCCTTTCCTTAACCCCCAGATGGAAACCAGAACTCTCTTTCCCAGCCTCCCTTGCAGCTGTGGTGCTGTCATGTGACCTGGACTCCAGCAATCCGACCCACACAAGCCTTCCATTAACAGAGATGTGTCATGCTACAGAGAGGTACTGCTTGCAGCTTACCATTCAGTGGAGAGAGGTGGAGCATTTAGGGGAGTGTAGGTCCTGGTATGACATCCATGTGGGCCACTTGGGGTATGAGCCGAGGTGCCTGTGTTGGTGGCAGGAGTGTCTCTCCTGGGAGCAGAGGTAGAATGTGCTGCCTCCTCCAAGCCTGACAGTTTGTACTCCCTTTTCTCCCCAGAGGCCGCGGGTACACTATTGTAGTCATGGGCTCTGTCCTTGTCGGCAGAGCAAGGCTTGTGGTATTTGCATGCTTACCCACCTGTCCTAAGTCGTCTTTTTTTTTGGTGTTTCCCTGGCTGGGAGTCAGACCCAGGCCATGACACGGAGAGCACCGAAGCCCAGCCACCACTCCACCCGGGAACCCCCCTAAGTCTCTTTTCTTATCTCAAGCCACTTGGGGGTTGGCTGACTTCACAATGGAGAAAAATTAAGAAACCAATTTCTTAATCGGAGTGGAAGAGCGGTATGCTGGCACTGTTGTAAGACCTTTGACCCCATCCTGTCAGGTTGCCTCTCAGCAACACCGTTAATTCTGCAGACATGGAAACTGAGGAACGGAGCGATCCGGTACCTTGCACAAATCGCAGTACCTGGAACAGGGAGAAACCAGGACCCAACCTCAGATAGGCTGGCCCCCGCGCCGGACCTCTTTTCCATGATATGATTCACCTTATTCAGAGCCAGCTGAGTATTTTGGTCTTTCGTCCTCAGGAGAGAGAAGGACTATTCTAGCAACGGCAAGTAGCGTTCATCACGTGTGCGAGCTCTGATTGCTTAGTCCTGGCTGCCTAGAACACGGGCTTGAACAAGATCCAGGCTCAGAAGGAGGCGGTTGATTGGTAATGTCTCCATTCAGACCGAGGACACGCAGCAGGTATACCTCAGATTTGCTGTCTCTGGAAGATGTCATTGAAATGTTTCGATCCCGGATTATCGGATCAGCCTTACCTTACCTGGCCGCCTGAGCTCCCTCTTCTCTAACATTAATTCTCAGTCTCCTTCTCCGGCACCCTACCTCCCAGGTGAAATGACCTGCAATCACCCCTGAGCGCGCTAATCTTCAGTTTCTTGGAATCCCTCTGCGTTGTGATGTGTGACCCAGCATTTATGTATGCAGACTACCCCAGTCAGACCCCGTGAGGAGGGGGCAGGTGAGGGGATCCACCCTTGGTGTCTGTCTCCCTCAGAGTCTAGCACAGAGCCTTGGGCAAAGTGGATACTTGACAATGTTTATTAACTCATTAAACAAAAGAATGAGTAGATGGTTTTCTTTAGACATCTCACCTTTGTACCTCTTGCCCACTCTTTGTGAGCAGAGATGGTGTCATCCAATTCTTTTGGACTCTCCCTAGCACCACTGTGGTGGACAATAATAACTTCTTAAAATCTATGGGGACAGAAGCTGAGCTAATAAAACCTCCTTCGCAGGTTGGCTATTAAGCAATCTGAATGAGAGAATAATAAATGCTTATAGCAGGAACTCGATACATATTTGAGTGTTACAAATAGTAACAATAACCATCATAATGCCACTTATTGATTTAGCTGTCTTGACAGTACAGAAGCTATTTATTTCATGTATTATTCAATGCTTCTCTTTCACAGTCAATATGAATATGTAATTTATATCAGTTAGCTTTGGCTGTGTAACAAACAATCCTAAATTTAGTGGCTTAAAACAATAATGACTTATACACTTCAAATGGATAAAATTTATAGTATGTAATTTATATCTCAATAAAGCTGTTGGTTGAAACAGCAAAAACAAGGTGCTGCTTTTGGCTTAACACATTAGCAAAGGTGTGTGCATGTGTGTGCGCGTGTGTGTGCATGCATGTGTGCATGTGTGTGTGTTTTGTGATAACGTTTTATTGCTCCCTGAGGCCCTTCAGGGTGTCTGGGAGATCAAGACTATTTTCATAATTATTAAGATGTGATTCACCTTTCCCACTCTTACTCTCTCACTAGTGTACAATGGAGTTTTCCAGAGCTCTATTACCTGGGATATTGCAACATATTAATACAGAAGCTGATCTGAGAATCCAGCATCTCTTGCTAAGTCAGATATTAATGAGATTTACAAAAATGTAAAACAATGCTACTTTTCTCACTAAAGTTTTTTGTTTTGAATAGTTATTTTTCATCAACTATATATTATGAGTTGATGAAAAATAACTATTCAAAACAATAATGAGTTTATTGTTGGCGTTTTAAGTGAATTAATATTTTTAAAAACTCTATGCTTTAGTTTCTAAAATGATTGATATTCATAGACACAACCCTGCATAACCAAAAGCTCCTTGGGATCCTTAACCATTTTTAAGAGCATAAAAGGGCCCTGAGACCAGAAAATTTGAGAAATGCTTTTGTAGAGCAATGTGACAATAGGATTCAAAGCCTAAAAATGGAGCTTTCCTTTAATCCTGCATTCCCATTTTAAAATAGTTTGCCCTAGTAATCAGGGATATATGAGTACCTCAGTTCTGTGAGTACATTTATCATAATATTATTTGACAGCAAAATGTAAAAACCATGCAAATGTCCATCCATAGAGGATTATTTCAATAAATTACAACAGTGTAATGGAGTATATACAGTTAATAAAAAAACAATATTACAAAATAGTATTTTATTGTAACAAAAAATGTTCTCAATTAATTGTTAAAAATGGGATACAATTCGGTGTGTAGAGTGATCCCACTTGTTAAAAAAAGTTGTTTATCTACAAATGCATAAAACAAAGGACATAGAATGTTAACAGTAGTCATTACATATGTTCAAAGTAGTCTATAAAAAAGTATTTCATTGAAATACTAGGGGTAAATGTTATTAAAGATTACAGACAATAATGATTTCTTTAGGTTACAATTTTGTGAGTGGGCATTTTGGACTAGGCCTATCCCAACGATTCTTAGATAAGCGGGGTGAGACTCAGCCAACTTTAGCTGGGTCTGGTTCGGATCTTGGTTGGGCTTACTTAGGTGTCTGTGCACAGCTGCCAATTAGCTGGGTGGTGCCAGGCCTCTCGAAGTTTAAGTTTGGACACCCCATGTCACTTTCATTATATTCCATTGGCTCAAGCAAGACAGGGCCAGCGCAGATGGAAGGGGTGGTGCAATTGACTTCCCTTCTTACGAAGAAAACTGCCCCGTATTGTGGAGCTTCGTGCATTCATTACGTAATAATACTGAAGACCCGTGTATTTGATAAATATTAACTCCAGGTCATGCCCTGTGCTAGGTACACCTCCGCTCTCCATGCGGGGAGAGACACATACATCTCACCTGAATACCAAGCACTTCGTGGATGCTCAGGGAATATTTGTGGAGGGAGAGCCAGAGTGGGTATAGCCTCTGCAAATCCCACCCATCACACTAATAAGCTTCGCTGTTACTCCCCCAGCATGATCTGCCACGTGGCATAAGCAAATCAGACAGATGCAATTCACATGAAAGCAAAGAAGGGTTTCTTCTAAGATGAACAAACAATCTGCTGAGTTGTCATGGGGTGTAGCCCAATCCAGTACAAGCAAACTGCTGGCTGCTCCGCTTTAGAGGGGAGAGAGGGGAAGAGAAAAAGCCAAGATCTATTCACTTAGGAGAAAATCATTATTCTGGGTTTAGACACAAGCAGACAAGCATATGAAAAGAATCATTTCTTTGATGTTGCCACTGATAAGGATCTCAATGCTCTAGAAGACAGCCTTGCTCAGCTGAGCTGCACAAACAAGCTTCAGAGAGAGGGGGAGGCCAGAGGGAGGTGGGGGAGATAGAGAGGGAAGGAGGGAGAGAGGTGTGAGGAGCTGCAAATCCTTTCATCTCTCAGAATGCCTCAGAAGATGTTTAACTTTGGATTTTTTATTTATTAAAAAAAAATAATAATGACTTCTCCTCCAGGAAGAAGGTGCTTGGAGCAGCTGCTTCCAAGTCTGCTATCTGGTCTATCTCTCTGCCCCGTGTTTTCTGAGGCAGCCACTCACTGGGGCGGCACCACCGGAGCATGCTCACAATCTGTGCCGTCCAGAAAGCAGAGTCTCTCTCAGCAGCTCAGGGAATACAGATAGAGATGCCCAGGGGTGACCCCATTCTGTCCTGTCCTCTTGTGGCCAGTGAATGCAGAACACACTGGGTTTCTTGCAAGGCAAAGAGGATGAGGCTGGCAGGAGGAATGGCAGGGGTGGGGGGCGGTGCAGATTAGCAAGGGTTCCAGGTCAGACTGTGTGTAGTGGTTGAAGAGCATGGACTTTGGGCCTGACAGCCCTCCACTTACCAACTGGGCAAATGTTGGGCAGGCTAATAACCCTTGCCAGCCTCCATTTTTTCATCTGTAAAATGGGGATAATAATTATGTCTATTGAGCATATAATAGTTGCTCAATAAACAGTATTGTTATGGACTGCAGTGTGTGTGTCCCCCAAAATTCATATGTTGAAGGCTTAATACCCAATGTGATGGTATTAAGAGGTGGGGCCTTTGGGAGGTGAGTAGGTTTGGATGAAGTCATGAGAGTGGAGCCCCCACAATGGGATCAGTGCGCTTATAAAGAGATGAAGAGACCAGATCTCTCTCTCTCTCTCTCTCTCTCTCTCTCTCTCTCTCAGGAAACCAGGAAGAGAGTATGCTGGCATACTGATCTCAGAATTCCCAGACTCCAGACCTATAAGAAATAAATGTTTGCTGTGTAAGTTGCACAGTCCATGAGATTAGCAGCCAGAACTAAGACAAGTAGCTACAGTGCTGTGGGACAATGGTGTGTGCTAAGGTGTAGAGAGGAACCTCAACATTCAGGTCTCTGAGAACCCCCTTACCTTTGGGTTCTCCACCCTAGACATGCACATTCCCCCACCTTATCCCAGGGGTGGAGGGGTCCCAACTCCAAGGGTAGAGTGAGACTGGGAAAGGCAGTACATTTATGTTACTTTTAGAAATGCAGAACTCTCCAGAGTAGCAAGTTCCCCTCGGGGTGGTAGTGAGTGTCCTGTCCCTGGGGATAGTCAAGCAAGGTGGTGTGTAGGGCTGACTTAAGATGGTGGGTGGGAAGATGCTGTTTTTCCATCATTGTGATTCTCTGGATCCATAGCTAAGATAAGTAATGCTCGGTGTTTGGGTAACTTGTCACATATCTAACTTGCGCCTTCCTGTCCTCATCCGAGTCCCCACTCCCAGCATGTTTCCCCTACATGCATTCTCCAGCCCTGTCCCTCCCATGTGAGCTAGCCACGAGGGCCTGGACATGTCCCCAGTCCTCAACGGGGCCACCCTATGACATGGGCTCTTACTGTGTATTGAGGTTACGGCAAGAACGTCCATTATGGCACCACCGGGCTCACTTGAGGTTGACCTTGCTGTTTGAAACAGTCCCTCGGTCACTTCTGCTAACTCGGGCTCTGACTCCTGCCCCTCTCCTCCATGTGCTCCCACCACCAGCCTTCTGCTTGTCTCGAGCTCCTTTTCGGCCCTCCTTCCCTATGAGCAGCTCTGGTCCACGCTGATAGGAAAAGTGTCTTCCCCTCGACACTCCTGCCTTTGCTCAGGAGGAATTGTACCTAATCACCAGACATTTATTCGTCCTCCCCTGGCTTCTGGGACAGTAAATAAAGCTGGATCTCTGCCCCAGACAGACTGGTCAAGTCCCCCTTGGGCATGCAGTCCGTGCCAGCAACCACCGAGAAACCACAGGATGTCCAGGGATCCACACGGTGCACCGAGTCATCAGACAGCAAAGAGCCAACAGCCTGAATGAGGGATTAAACAGAAAATCCACTCCCTTGGGCTGGTGGCTCCAATTTTCTCAGTCAGTCCACACACACATACCCAACTAAAGTGTCACAGTAAAGGATATGGGGACTGAGGGAGTCATGTGATTTCCCTGCTTAGTATTTGAACCAGCTATTCATTTTAGCCGCACTAAGGAACCATTATTTCTTGAAGCTCAAGTAGGCAGGCTTCAGCCGATTCTCCAATGATTGGCTGGGTGGGCTCTCTCCTCTCTATCACCTGTTAGGCTCAAGGCCATGTGCATCATCCACATGGCTCACCTTTCTCCCAGTTACAGGCCTTTGCTCCCAGGCTCTGTGCCCAGGCCTGCCATCTTAACCAGTGTCTCGTCTAAGTGTCAGAACAGAGCGCCATGTGAGGGGGAGAAATTCAATGGGTGTTCTCCAAGCCAAGACCATGGAGGATCAACCGGTTTATTTCTTATTCTATGGGTGATGGTGAACCATTGAAGGCCATTAGATTTGTGTTGCCAGGGGTCCACATTGGTGGAGACGGGAAGGAGGGACCGGAGTAGAAATAGAGCTGCAGATGGAAAGGCCCAGAGGCACCTATGAATATATCACAGGGTTAGATGTGGCTGAGAAACAGACCAAGGAAAGCCAAAATGATAGTAGTTTAACAAGACAACTTGTAGTCCAAGATGGCTGCTGGAGCTCCAGTCATCACATCTATATTCCAGGTGGGAAAAAGACAGAAAGGGGAAAAGGAAACACATGCCCTCACTGTAACAATTCCTAAAAGTTACATATGCCTCTTCTCCTTGCATCCTTTTGGGTGGAACTTCGTCTCATGGGTTTCGCCTTTCTGCAAAGAGAGGCTACGAAATGCAGTCTTTATACAAGGCAGTCATGTGTCCAGCCAAACGTCCAGCATTCTGTGACTATGGGAAAAGGGAAGAACGATCAGCCTGGCTGTAGCTGAGACTGGCTTTTCTGCACTGTTACCTTGACCAAAGGCAGCCGTGTGACGACACTGCCCTTCCTCCCCTCAAAGACGTTTTTAGCCACAGATTAGTCTGTAGAATCCATTCCCATTCTCCCATCAGGCACTGGGCACTGCAGGGGTGGGAGACGTAAGGCCCTCCTGATTCTGATCTCGTTCACTACCGCAGGCCCTGCCTATTGGCAAGGAATAGGTGCTCAACAGATATTTTGTTTTGTTTTGTTTTTAGACTGTTTCTGAGAGCAGTTTAGGTTCACAGCAAAGTTGAGAGGAAGGTACTTTGGGAGGAGACAACCAAAAAAATATATATATTACTCTGGTGAACACAAGGGAAGACCTGTTGGAAGGTTTGTAGGAACACAGGATATTTCTGGCACGGCTGGAGAACCAGGTTTCAGCAGACTGCTTCCAAAGTCGGCATGCCACCTTTGGTCCCTGTCCTTTCTCTGCCTGGTCAGATGCCTGCTCATTCTCTTAGGTCCAGCCCAAGTGTCCCCTCCCCTGTGACCCATCTAAGTAGCTCTGATGACCCCTTCCGAGCACCGAACCCCCACAGCTGTCCCGCAATCGGGTTGTAAGCTGACTGAGGGCAGGGCCTGAAACTTCCTCTTTCTAGGTGCCCGGGGTCCTGTGCGCCTGGCACACTGTGGGCGCTGTTGCCTGCTAGCAGAACGCTCATGCTCAAGTGCCAGCAGAAATAATTCATATTAATCCTGGAGTGCCACCTCCTAAGTTTTCCTGGAGTGTGTCCTGAAGATATGCCTGCAGTCCCAGTTTTAGGCTTGGTGGGGGCGTGCAGGGTGATGCTAACTACCCGAGGTGGGCAGAACAGGGCTCCAACCAGGCATTTGCAGTAGGGTGGACAGCGTCCTGGGTTTCTGGGTGTGAGGAAGGCTGCCCTGTAGGGCGTGTCTTCAAAATAGTTGCAAAGCACTGCTGAAGCCTTAACAAGTAGGGATTTAGGAGAGGGGTGGTGTGGGAAGAGGGCATGTGTGTGGTCTGTGTATGCATGTGTGTCTTTCTGAAGAGGGGTGAGTCTGAGGGGGCTTGTGGGGTGAGGGGGGTTGGAAGAGACCCCTGGGCCGCTCTGTGTAAGAGAGCTGCAGACACGCACGTGCGTGTACTCGTGGGGAGAGGTCAGTGTGTCTGATGCCAGAGTCTGTGCTCATGCATTTACTTCTGTGTGGAGGGACCAGGTGCTCATGCCCTTTGTAGGTGGAAGAGGGAGGGATTAGGAGGGATGGAGTGTGTGTTGGGGGCGCGGGGGGAGGAGAAGCATTTGCAGAGGAGGAGGAGAGATAAGAAAGGAAGAGAGAATGCCTGAGAGATTCACGGCCTGCGCGATACGCTGTGACTCGGTCTGTATGGGATCTTCACGTTTCTTAAAAGTGGAAACGGTTGGGCTTTGTGAGTGACGTGTGGATGGCGGACGACGGGTCTCCTTATTTCGGAGGTGCATGCATGACTGTTACCGTTGTCGTGCTGTTTGTGCACAGCGGGCACTCTTCTGCTGTGTTTCCAGGCCGATGAGCCGCGTCGGGACAGCTGGCCCGCTGGGGCAGAGGAGACAGGGAGAGGGAAGGAGGGGTTGTGCACACATCCCTGGGGCCGTGGGGCGGGGCCGGGCCGGGGCGGAGCCCGGGGCGGGGGCGGGGCCCTAGGGACTGGGGGGCGGAGGAACGTGGGGGCCGGGGCGGGGCCCGGGGCCGGGGGGGGGGGGGGGGGGCGGGCCTTAGGGCCCGGGGGCGGGGCGGTGCCCGGGGGCGGAGCCCGGGGCTGGGAGTCGGGCCCCGGCAGCCGCCAGGCTCCTTCCACAGGCTGACAGCGGGGCAGAGGCTCCCTCTCCTGGGCCCACAAAGCCAGTGGGAGCAGAGAGGAGCTGCAGCGCGGAGAAAAGGCTGGGGTTGTCTGCCAGGAGAGGGGAGCTGTCACCCCGGCCCTGTGCGGGGCTCTGCTCCAGTCTGCCCCAGGTCTCATCTAGATCCTGGGCGTGTGTACCGGGAGCCCGAGGTTGTAAGCTGGAGGCAGCCCCTTTACCTTTCTCCTGAGCTCACCCCAGCCAGCTCTGAGACGTAGTCAAGTATTGGACCAGCATCTGTGTGGGCAGCACCTGTAGCTGCTCAGAAACGCGGTCTCACCTGCTCCCCAGGTCCCCTCTGCATCATAATCTCTGTATGGGGGGCCCTGGGTCTGTTCAACCAGCTGTCTCGGTGATTCTGACACGTGCGAAAGCACTGTCCTAAACGGCCTGAGGGAAGCACGCGGGGTGAGGTGACTTGTCCATGGTGTCACTTATTCATTTATTGAAGATCGGTCGAGTGCCTAATACCTGCCAGGCACTGGGAATGCATCGCAGAGCAAAACAGACATAAATTCCCTCCCCCTCGTGAGCTTCTATTCTATTGGGGGTGGAAGGGAGACACAACATGGAAAATTCGGAAGCATAGTGTGCCGAGTGCTAGAAGGTAGAGGAAACTGGACCAGGAGGCAACTGGGCGGGAGCTGCAATTTTCAAGGGCCAGGAGGAGAAGGCAGGCGAGAGGAGAGGGGTGAGCCAGGAGAGGGCGGGAGGGAGGGGGTTCCAGGGAGAGGGCGCCGCTGCAGCAAAGGCCCTGGGGTAGGGGTGCTGAGGGCCAGCGTGGCCGGGGTTTGGCGGGGGAACCTCCGGGTGAAGGAGGCAGAGATGAGGTCCCGGGGGTTATGGGGGTGCAGCTGCAGACCAGGACGAGCTCTTCCCTTCACTAGACCCTGGCCTGGGTGCTTGGGGACAGCCTGGGGAATGGAGCCCTGAGGACGTGAGGCCACCAGGACCCACCCAGTGGGAGCCGTGGGGGGCTCAGAGCGGAGGAGTGGCTCCATGTAGGGTTTCCTGAGAGCCTCCGGCTGCAGGGTGGAGACGGCCTGGGAGGAGGGACAGCGACAACGCAGGCGAGAGATGGCGACGACTCAGTCCGAGCTGCTTCCATTTCCTCTGGGAAGACACGGCGGAGGCCGGGGAAGGTGCTGGGGCCATGAGGTGAGACGTGTGTGACAGCGTCACCCAGGGGGCTGGGGACCGAGCAGATGCGGGGCTTTCAACTGCGGGCGGCACGGAGGGCCCCTTGGAGGTGCCTGGGTATGAGTGGGAGGCGAGTTCGAGTTCAGCAGGGTCGGAGTTCTGCCAGGTGAGGGGCTTGAAGTGAGAGGTGGCAAGGAAGCCGAGCGTGGGCCCACGGGAGGGAGTCCGGCAACCGTGCGCGGGTGGGAGGAGGCCCGGGGTCTGCGGCAGAGCTGAGAGGGGAAACCAGGGCTCCTTGCTCCTGGACCGGGGTCTTTGTAGGAGACGAGATGAGGGTGCCTTGCTGTGGCTGGGTACAGGAAGTCCCACCCCACACCCAGCCGTGCCCGTGGGGGGACGTCTCCTGCGTCCTCTGGCTTGTGACAGGCTTGGTGCAAGCACCTGGACTTCTGGGGCTGTGGCATTTAGCCAAGGGGTGCCGCAGGCTGGCCCAGCTCCGATAGAGAGCCTGACGCACAGTGGCTGTGCAATAATGCTATCGATGTTTGTTAAATGAATCATGAATGAACTGATTTCTGGCCTTAAATTTCCACAGGTAACGTTAGTGGTCCAAAAGCTGTAGGAAACAGCTCTTCCCAGGCCTCTCCAGAGGGCTCTCCACTCCCACCAAGATGTCAAGGCCACTGTCCGTTTAGATTCTGTGTTTTCAGGACAGAGTTGGACAGACAGGGGAGCAGATGGAGTCAGGGAGACGTGGAAATCTCGTTATCCGGGCTGCTAACACGCTGAGTTCCACTGTCTCCCACAGGCAGGACCCAGGGAAGGTGGGAGAGAGTTTCTCCGGGTTCTGTGGTGTCCTCAGGGCTCAGAAAAGTGACCTGTGGGGGATGCACACCCTGGCCTTCAGCCTTAGGAATCTCGGTTTCCACTTCCCGGCCTCATGGGCTGGGTCTCCTCTTCCTGTTCTTATTCCCAATCAGATTTCGTAAGCAGATCCTTCTGGAAGTGCAGCGTCTGGGCCAAGTGGTGGATTAGGGACATTATCTGACACTGGCAATGTGTCGGTCAATTACAGCCACCTGCTATGAAATCCCATCCTGGTCCAGGCCATTATCAGGGTTGCCTTGCCCAGCAATCCTGTCCCAAGTCCCCAAGGGGATCAGAAAAATATCCATCTCTACAGACTGATCAAGAATGAGGTCATGACATAAAATCTGAAGAACAATTGTACTTGAGGACTTTCCTGAAAAATTTACTTTGAAATTTACGAACCTAAAACTGCTTTAAAACAATAAAGCCTATTAATTAAAAAATGAAAACATTTTAAGTACAAAAAAAAATGATATCAGGACAATAATTTTTTCTCTGTTTTCCTCTCGACTACTAAATCCGAAGGCAGACACCTTACTAAAAGGTACTCAAAGAATCGGACGTGCCATTCAGCTTTGTTTTAAAGCAGCTTTGAATGAATGAAACAGAGTTGTATTAAAGCAGGATGATGTCACACTTAATGGATGACACTCACCTCCCCAGGTGCAGAGAAATAGGGAGCCAGGAGACCTAGTTTCAGGTGCCCACTCACCACAGCTTGTGCGATCGATCTTGTTCATGTCAGTTTACCTCTCAGGGTCTCTGTGTTGGGGTGGGAAGTTGGTTTATGGTCACCAGGGCCATTTCCAGTGTTCATTGTCAAGATTCGATGCCTGGATCAGCAGATGCACATAGTTATGTGTTTTTGGAGCCCCCCAGGACAGAGCACCCCAGCACTTAAAGTGAAGTTAGGGCGTGGCTTTAAATAGCCCATCTCCTAAGGAGAAAGTTACTCTCTCAGTGTCTTGCCTTCCTCCTGATTAAAGCAAACCTTGGTTTGGCTCCTCTGTCTCTGAGGTCAAGTCACACTTGCTATTCTCCCCCTTTAACAGAGCAAGGCCTGGAGTCCAGAACTCTCTAGGGGTAGCAGCATCGAGCTGGACATCAACAACATGATTTTGATGTCCTATGGATTCATGAGGATGACCATTTTCAACTTCTTTTGTGCAAGACTTGGATTTCCATTTACTGTGGGACGTTGGCAAAGATTTTTCTTTTAAATGAAATGTATTTAAGTAAACAAGCAAGCTGGTGTATCAAAAAAGTTAATATTAAAGTTACAAATGTAACTTTACCTAGATGTGGCAAAAAGTTTGCCATGTGCACTCACACACAGAGATATATATAAAATTTGGGGATGTTTACTTATTAACTTGGGGGTTATTATTTATTTGTTTATTTACTTACTTAGGTTTTAAGAATACTCATCATACTGTCTCTAAATTGCAAGCAGCTTTGAAAGGACTGTGTCTCTAGGACCTGTGGATGGACATTGAATGCACCACGTCCTCTGGCCTGTGGCCTCCGTCATGCAGTTGCTGGCTCTGGCCACTAGATGGGGCGTCTCCCTTTGTGTCTGAAACGGCATCCTTGGCAATGGCTTTGCACCACGTTTCTGGCTCAGAGTTATGCCACCATTTTTTTGAACTTAATCCAAACCTTTGTTAACAGTTTCCACAAATATCCCCTACCATTCAGGTCACAACTCACATGTCATCTCCTCAGAGAGGCCGCTCCCAATCTCTTCCACCTGATCCTGATTTATTGTTGTCAATGCATCTGAACCTATGGTAGTTGTGTGCTCATCTGGTTATCGGGTTTTATCCCCAGCCCTGCCCACTGGGAAGTAAACTCCTCAAGGGCAGGGCCTCTGGCACACAGTCGGTACCCCATAGATATCGTTCAGTGGCTGAGTGAGTGACACTCCGGTAAAACTTACTTTAAGGTGGTCGGTGTTCCCGGAAGGATGCCAGGTATCAAGAGTCAGGCAAAGGCCACGCGCTGTGATCTGCGGGCCAGGTGGTTTGCGGGCAAGTAACTTGGATTCTCCAAGACTCCACTTTGTCGTGTATGCCATGGGGGAAATGGTCGCTATTCCGTCGGGTCATTCTGAAGACATGGCGGGAGACAACTTATGTCACCAATTCAGCACCTGGCACCTGGTTGGCACCCCACCAATGTGAGCGGTTCTCCAACATTTCCCTGGGTAATAATTCAGACTAAACACAAAATTCACACTAAAAGCTTAACATTTTTCTTTGCTGAGCTCCCTGCAGGCTGCTCAGAAACAGATAATTAACTTAGAGCACCTGGTGGAGAAGGACAGACATACCCTTGGGAACTGGTCTGTCTGGCTTGTGCGACTTGATCATTTTTATGGAAAATGATTGTGTAAAACACATTTTCCTCATCCCCAAAAGTACCAAGCAATGTGGATAATTGTTAAGTATGAATGCTCACCCCAACCCTAACCTCCTCTCTTAGATCCCTTCTCCCTCCTGTCCTGGTCTTCTCTCGGGTTCTAAAACCTACCTCAGAGCCTTTGCACATATTAGTCTCAACCTCAACATGGCAGCCCGAGGCCCTTCCCCAGGGAACTCTTACTCATTCATCAAGGCTGGGCTGATAGGCCACCTCCTCTGGAGAGCCTTCCCTGATCTCAGATCCCACCAGATCAGTGGCCTCCTTTGGGTTCCACTGTTCAAACTTGGATTTACTTCCTTTGTGTCTAGCTTTCCCGTTATTTGTCGACTGATAACTTGCTAGGGGACAATATCTGAAAGTGGAAGTCGTTTAGTTTTTAGCCACTGTCAGAGGAGCCACAGCTCCAAGATGGCTGCATCCGAACAGCAGGGTAGATTGCTCTGCCTGAGCCTGCATCTGCACGCTAGGCGTTTCCGTGACAACCAGCTGGGCCTGGGTGAGGGGAGCACTTGCTTTTCTAAATGGCCCCCAAGTTAATTACAGTTGTGCCGCTAGTAAGTCAGGACACTTGTTTTAAAGTTACGGTTTGTGACTTCATAGAGCTGGGTCTGGCTGTGGAGAAGTTCATTCTCACGGGCAGAAAGACTCGAGGAAGTGAGTGGCGCGTTTCCAGATCCAAGGTTGGGAGCCCTCGGGTGGGAAACCCCTGGAACTTACCCTCCTGGCAGCCTCCTGTCCCACTGCCTCAGACACCGGCCCCTTCCTCATCTCAAAGTCCGTTGATGTGGGAGCTTTCCGAGGTAACTGCTAGGTGCGCCACCTTTTCATCTTCTTGGCTAGATAGAGACGGTGGTATTTCAGAGCAACCTGCAAGGTCCTGTGGCCAAAGACGTGTCTCCACAACTGCTTACAGCTTCATTACGTGCCTGCGGATTGCAGCACCCTCCCAGCGGCACACACCGGCTCTGCCTTGGGAAGCTTGGCGCTGGGCTGCGTGTGTGCGTGCGTGTGCGTGTGTGCGTGTGTGTGCACGTGTGCGTGTGTGCGTGTGTGTGCGCGTGTGTGTGTGCGCGCGTGTGTGTGCGCGTGCGTGTGTGTGTGCGTGTGTGTGTGCGTGTGTGCGTGTGTGCGTTTGTATGTGCATGCGTGTGTGTGTCTCTATGTGTGTATGTGTGTGTGTGTGTGTGTGTGTGTGTGAGCTCGCTTTTGTTCCTTGCTAAAGACTGTTTGTTCAGGTAAATGCATTTGAACTGTGGTGGGCTTTTGGTGCTTCTTCTTTTAAAGAAACTGATTTTAATCATCTCTAGACTGCGACCCCAAAGGGGCCTGACCCCCTTCTCCTGTGAAGGCTGTGTGCCGGTGACTGCAGCTGAGAGCTGCTGCAGAAATGGCTCCCCTGCCCGCCACTTCTCCATGTTGGTGCACACTAGCAGGCTCCCTGGGTGCTGGGCCAATCTTGGGGGAGGGGGCTGTTTCCTCCTTTCCCCAGGCTCCCGGGGTGAGCTCCTCTGAGCCTGAACCCCAGGCCTTCCGTTGCCTCCCTCTGCCCTTTAGAGGATACCAGGAATTTTCTGTGTGTAAAGTAAATGGAGGCATGCGACGTTTGGCCTGCAAGTGCCGTGTGAACATTACTGACACCCCGAGGGTGCCACTTCCTGGGAAGGTGTGGGAACCTCCAGTTCAGAGAAACATTTTGTGTTCTGGATTTGCAGGTTTTCTGTTAAGTTTCAGATTGTTTCAAAAGAAAATGTGAAGCATGGAGGTGTTCTCATACTCTTCATGGAGGCGCTGCGTGGACAGATGTGTCTCCTGCCTCCTGGGGCAGGGACACACTGCCAGGCATTGCAGAAAGCTTCGTAAACCCAAAACAGCAGCGCGGTAGGTGGCTGGCCAGGCTCTGAGATGACTGTCATCAGCCAGTTAGAACATGGTTCTGCATTTCGACAAGCAGACATGTGTTATATTCAGAAGAAAATGCGTGTGAAGCAATGTCAAAACCACGAAAGGAATCGGCTGTTTCATTCTGTTCCAAGGTATTGTATTAAAGAGGAAAACAAGCAATCAGCCATAAGAGGGCAGAATTCTTAGCTTTTTAATTTTATTTTATTAGTATTTTTTATAAAATTGGGGAAGCATTTGAAATTTTGGGAAAAAAGCCCTTCTTTGTGAGTGCAAGTTCTAGGTTGAGTGGACAAATGCATAATTTGATAAAAGAAGGATTTTGAACTCCAAAACCCACTTTCCAAGTAGTCTGGTAAGGACTGACTGCTGGCCAGGAAAGCTTAGGGTACAGGTTTACGTCATTTTCTTAACAAATAAAACAGACAAATGCACAATGCCCACATCAAGGAAAGGGCTGGTCTCCAGCATTTGTTGCTGGAGCTTTGAATCAATTCTGAAAATCACATTTAAAAGAGACATTTCAATAAAAGGTCTACAGAGGGCAGGTGATAAAATGTCCCAGGACATGGCTTCTACCGATTGGGAAGGAAATGTGGAGATACAGTTTGCCTGGAGAAGAGGTGACCAATCAGTGCAGACTGAGGGCGACACTCAGATGCAAAGCTCCAAGGCAGGGTTTAGTGGCGCGGTTCCTAAGGGCACAGCAAAACCAGTAGGTTCCAGTGACTTGACGTGACAGAGATAGAACTGCAGCAAAGAAAATCAGCCGTGGGAGCTGTCCGACTCCAGAGCCACTTCGACGGAGGGGTGGGGGCGGGGAGAGTCAACAGGAGGTTGGGGACATCAAGTACAGGCTGCCTGATTTGCCTGTGTGGGGAGGCATCAATCATCCTGGCCTGTCAAACCTGTTGAGTTGAGCTGCTCTCATTACAGTGGGAGTTGGGGGCGGCGTGGGAGCTCCCTCCTTAGCCCATCAGGTGTGAGCGACCCAAATGCGCCCAGCTTGAGTCCCTTGCCTGCTCCTTAGTCAGAAGGGGAGCCGGCCCCTGAGCACAGGGAAATCAAACACGCCCTTACTGCACGTTCCTGCGGCTCCGTGACTCCTGTGGGTTCGGCTCGCTGCAAGCACCCCTGGGGAGTTTATCAGCGATTATCTAATTACACAGATGGCCTGTTGTGGGCTGGATTCCTCCGGAAGCGCAGTGAGAAAGCTGGCAGAACCAGGACTTGGGGGCGTGGCCGGGACTTGGGGGGGCGTGTCCGGGACTGGGGCGTGTCCGGGACTTGGGGGCGTGTCCGGGACTGGGGCGTGTCCGGGACTTGGGGGCGTGTCGAGCCCGGGGTTGAGCCGAGGTGCCCGGCTGCGGCACAGCGACCCCTAGCGGGCGCTGTAGGCACACTGGCCCCCCCCCGCCAGAGTTCGCAGTTGGCCTGCTACAGCCAGGTCTTTACATTCCAGGAAAGAGCAGTCCTTGGATGCTGGCTGCCCCGGCAAGGGCATGGCCGTGGGTGAGGTGGCTCTCTGCAGTTGCGGCCATTCCCAAAGGAAGGGGTTGATGGCTGAAGGTCTGCCCATAGCGGCCTCAGCAACAGGGACCACAGTCCTTCCTTCATTGAAGGGAGATTCCGGAGGTGCTCACAGTATTCACCACATTGTGGTCATCACACTTTCTCTGCTCATCTGTGAGCTTCTTGAGAACAATGTGGCAAGCTCTGGGACTGACTGCTGCTGTCACATCCTCGATTCCAACCTTTTTGGGAAGGCCCTCAATGACCATGTGCCCACAGGACAAATGGCCACCTTTTAAATATGTCCCTTGCATACCGTATTGTGTTTATATTATAGCATGTAACAAATCAGAAGGCGTCATTACTTCCATCTGATAGATGACATGGAGAGACTCAGGGAGGTGAAACCATCTCTGGACTCAGAGTGAGGACCAGGCTGCTGCTTGCAGGACAGGACCCTGTGTGCTGCAGTGAGCCTGCTCCTGCAGTGACATGGCCACCCTCACCAGACAAGCTGGCCTGGTGACCAGAGCTGTGCCTGGGCCACCTCTTCTTGAGCCTCTGGCCCCCCTGCTCTGACTTGGTATCCTCATACCAGCTTGGAGGAAGGCAGCCTCTGCTGGAGTCCTATCCCTCCTCCATGTCACCTGCCCAGCTCTCCTGTGAGAGATCCTGGCCCAAGCCTGACCCTGAGGCTGAACCGAAGCTATGGACAGGCCATGAGCAGGGAGACATAGAGGTTGCCTGTGACAGAGCTGACTCTAAAAGCTATGGGCAGGTACGTTGATGTGAGGCATCTGTAGAGAGGTGGGGGAGGAGGTTGGGGGGACACGGGTCACAGAAACATTTGGGGGAGCAAGGCCAAGAGCAAAACACAAAGGGCCAAGGACTTAGGTTTTAGAGTTGGTCAAACTCAGGCTTTCATATCTATTAATACAATCCCAGTGACCATTAGGCAAGTTACATGATCACTCTCAGACTCGGTTTACTAATGTGTCCAATGGGAATAACAGTGCTTCCTTCATTAGATTGTTCTGAGGACTAAATGGAGTCCCATATTTAAAGGGCCTGGCACATAGTAGGTGCTGAAGAAATCTTAGTTCCCATCCTTTTCTCCTTTCCCGGGGAAACTAAGAGGTTCTGGGAGCTGCCACGGGGCCTCCCTTCTGCAACATCATGGAGGGAGGGGAGGAGGAAGGACCAGAAGAGCAGGAGCAGTGACAGCCCTGTGTTTAGGGGGCACAAAGACACACTGAAGGTTCCAGATTGAGCTCCTGCGTAGGAATAATTATGGCTGCTATTTTTATGTATTTGTTTAATAATGTTAATTTGGTGACAGCCTGATATTATAACATCCTCTCCCACACAAAGGTGGCTTTAGTTCCTTATTCACTAGAATCCATTTGCATTTTTCTTCTGGGGTTCGGGGCTCAGGAGCTGGTGACTCACACAGCTGGAGGGGGCCTCCAGGAAAAGCCCTTCTCCATAAGGGGGCCTGAGCAGTGGTGGGGTGAGCTCCTGACAGCATTGCCCCATGACAGGAGAACTTGACCCTAATCCAGCTTCTCTGGGAATGACCTTCTAGCCTTGCTCTGAGCCTTTCCGAAAGCTGGCAAAGAAGTGGCCGTTCTTGAGCCCTTCAACCAGGGCAGGCTTCTTAGAGGAGGACTTGTGCTGGGGTTGTTCAATGGCCTTGGTGCCAAGGGAAAGCACAGGGTCAGAATGACAGCTCTACTATTCATGACTTGGAGACTTGTGTTGAAAAGTAAGATCAAAGAGGGGGTTCTGAGGCAGGGCTGGCAAAATGTTCCCTGTGGGTGTTGTGCTGAATCAACCCAAATGGCCATCTGCTGGAGACCGGGCCCATCCACTCAACGGGACATATGCAGCTACGGAATGGAGTGACGGCCGAGGCCCAGAAAGCAGAGAGTGGACGAGGGGACGTTTCCCTGGACAGCACTCTTCCAGCTCATCAGGGAAGAAAGAGCCACATTAGAACGTCAGCATTTCTCAGCCGCCAATGAAATCATGGACCTACGTCATGAATGTCAATGGCCGCTAACTTCACAATGGACGGCCAGCCAGAGGTCGCGTGTCTAATTTCAGATGATGACATGAACAAATCATTTGTTAATATTTTCAGTGTGTTATTATTGGCATTGTGATTTGGAAAGAATCCTAGTTTTTGCAGACACACAGTAAAATATTTATGGTGAAAACAACATGATGTTTGGGATTTGCTTCTAACTAATCGGGGGTCTGACATGTGTTGATCCCAGTTGAAAGTGGGTGCTGGGTGCACGGGAGTTCACTGTACTATCTTCTGGGGGAATTCTGGGCTGTTCTGCTGGGGGTGGGGGACATAGGAGCCTTGCCTGTGGGAGTATAAACTGAGGTCTCCATTCTGAAAAGTGAGGAGGCAGTGTTTGGTTCAACTGGGTGCACACATACCCTGCGTTGCCTGCATTCCACTCCTTGGTGTATCCCAAAGGGCTGGTCACACGGGCTCGTAAGAAAGACGTGGCTCTACGTTAGCCTTCCTGGTTGTGAGGGTCGGGGAGTCGGAGGCCGTCCGACCCCTGCAAAGGGCTGGAGGGATCTGGGCCAGGTCTGGGGGAGGAGCTCACGCCTCTAACCTCTTGGTCTCATTTTCCTGGTGTCTGCTACTGGGATTTAGGCAAAAGGCACTGGCTGCCGACTGCGGTGCACCAGGCAGCGAGCAGAGGCGGCGGGTGGCATGTGGCTGGAGCGAAACAGAAGCGTCTAAGAGCGCCGCCAAACGAGGAAGAGAAAGAGAGCGCCGCCACGATGCGGTACCGCTTATTCAAATTAAAATATACGTGCAAAAAGCAACCACACACATTTGAAGGAGGACATGTAAACAAAAAGGTGTTATTCAACACATGTGAGTGGTTTCCAAGGAAAAATGAATGAAACCAAGACTCAAGACCCAAGCCTTGGACCAGTGATGGCGGTGCATCATGAACGGGAGAGTACGATTTATTTATTCCAAACCTAGTCTGGGATTTGGAATCAATAAATAAAATGAAATCATGTAAGATAAACTGCCTAGGACAGCAGCTGGCATACGGTAGATACTAATGAAGGGTAGTAATAACTGAAATAATAATATTAGCACTAATTTAATTATTATTAACAGGCTAGCAGGGTCAATTATTAAGAACACTTTGACCATTTCCCCCATCTCTTTTTTCTGCCTCCAGTCCAAGAAAGAGAGTCCACCACTGGTTTTCTACGGCCTCACTGAGGAAGACTATGGAGTGTCCTCCCAAGGGGAGAGGTTGGAGGGATGTCCTTGGAAGATACCAACCCTGGGGACACCCCCATGCCTCCAATAGATGAAATGAGCTAGGACGTGCAATTGGTGCATTCCTGGAATGACAGAGACCAGAGTGCCTTGAAAGGCCTGAGTGGGGTGGTAGCGTGGGGTTTCTGAGGTCACCAGGCGTTGGGGTCCTCCCTCTGTAAGGACCGTAGTCCCTACACTGCTGGGCAGTGGGTTTCCGGCCACCTCCCCATCCCCTCCCCATGCTGGACTCCTGGGCCGCCCTTGCAGTTGAGGAGGGACTCCGAGCCAGACTGATTTTGATTCAGAAGGACAAGGTGACACTTGCCGCGTTAAGTGTGGTGAAGTAAAATTCATTCGCACTCCAATTTTTTATCTTTGCACCTCATGCAGCCAGCAGCACGGGAGCTCACACGTGTAATGCTTCAGGGAGTGTTTGGTTGAACAAACAAATATTTCCTCTTCCTCTCCTGCTGATGGGCTTCAGTGTCTGGGTCTCACCCTGCCCCCGGCACCCCACTGGTCATCTGCTTCATGCTGCCCTCGGATTCAGCCTGGAAAATGGGACCCAGAAGCCAGAGTCTGCCGAGAGCTCACCCCCAGGATCTGAGCGCGACTCCTTGGCACTTGGCTTGGATCAGGTTGTTGGGATGTGACTGATGACCCCTGGTCACACACTCACTGGTGAGTCCAGTGACCAGTTTTAGAACTGCCAGCAAGCATGGGGAAGGCGGTGAGGCTCTACCACTGACTGGATCGCACTCAGGAGAATCTGGAACGGTTCTGCAGCGTTTCCAACACGGCTCGTGCGAAATAACAGAAAATGCACGTCCTGGTCTCTGGCCTCGCTTCCTGCCGCAGAGCTCCCAGGCCCTCCGCTATCTCCTGGGTGGTAGAAGTGCCTCGTTCTCGTAGGGCAAGTCTTCGTGGGCTCCTGGGCCGCCTCAGGGTGGGGGCTGGCCGCCAGAGACCCAGCCGCGATCACAAGCTTGGAGCGTCAGCCCCGCCCCCGTGCTCCGGGACGGGGGGGGGGGGGGGGGGGGGGGGGGGGGGGGCTGCGAATTGAACTAAGGACTGGTTGCGCCTACGCGATGAAGACCCCCATAAAACCCCCAAAGAAAGACGTTCGGAGAGCATCTAGGATGATGCCCAAATAGCAGCGCACCCCAACTCTGCAGGGATAGAAGGCCCTGCGTTGGGGACCCTCCCCGAGCTCCCTAGCTGTTTATGTGTGTCTTTTGTCACACCCTTTATTATATAACTGGAAAACGTGCTTCCCTGAGGTCTGTGAGCTGTTCTAGCAGACGATCGACCCGAGGGGGGAAGCGTGGGCACATCCGATGTTCAGCCAAGTTGGAAAGTTGTGAGTAACCTGGGGACCTTCCTGTGACAGGCATCGGAAGGGGGGCGGGTCTGGGGGAACTGGGCCGCGGACCCGGGGGAGGGCGCGGCAGAATCGAATAGAACTGTAGGGCACCTCGCTGGGTCACAGAGAACTGCTTGGTGTGGGGAAACGCCCCCACATTTGGGGTACGGGCGGAAAGGGGCAGGGAGATTTTCCTAGGCAGGTTGGTCGGGATCCTGAGTAGACTGGAGACAGGACGGCAGGATCAACAGGTAGGGAGCTCTGAGGGAAACGATACCTCACCATCGGGTCCCACTTACTGAGACCTTTCCTTGCCCATCCGTCTCTGAGCGGGAACCTAGGCTACTTCTCTGATTGTGGAAGTGGGTACTTCGGCCACACTGGGCGTTAGAACCGCAGACACCAACCACTGCAAACAGAACCCACGGGGCACCGCAAATGTGACTACCTGTGTGGCCACGAGCAGGTCCCTAACTTTCCTTCGGTCTCAGTGTCCTCCTGTGTACAGGACGGAGAGCGTTAAATGAGCTAATGCTTGAAAAGCACCTCCGATGTGCCAATCTCTCTGACCCCAAGCCTGTCGATGGTGACGTGTGGCGATGCCCCTCTGCTGGAGGGGAAGCATCTAATCAAGCTGACATTTACGAGAATCTGTGCCTTCATTCAAGCCGGCGAACCCATTTCCCCGGACCAGGGACTGACTGGTAGGACACCACCCAGCCTCGGTCGTTTAGGGTACTGAGAATTGCTTTGGATTTAATATACGAAACTCACCTGGAGCCTGTTGTGGGGTTTAGTTCAGTCTCTTTGCCATTTTGTTAATAAAAATAACCGAGTCCGAGGAGGACGTCACCCTTCACATGCACCCCTGTCTTTTTCCCAGCTCCCGTGGTGTTTCCACACAGTTGTGTTGCATCTGACATGGGGAAGGAGGTGGATGTGCGTGGGGGTGGATTTAAGATTAGACTTGACCTAGGTCTGCTGTGCAGACGGTAATACATGGCCCCTTCACCGCTGACCAGAAACCTCCAAAGCCCTCGAGCCTCGTTCTCTTTTATGTTTGCCAAGCGTAAAGTGAATTATTCAAAGGCCAGAGATGAAGATTGGTTTAAAACTCTGCATTCAGAGCCGAGACTGCAAGGTCACGGCTGAACCTCCCTCACGTCTGCTCGGGGCCAGAAGTCCACCCCTTGGCCCTGGCCGTGGGGCAGAGAGCACACTGGCTCCAGGACACTGGACACCATTGTCCTCTTCCTCAAGGGCAGGCTCTCGCTGCACCCAATGACCAGCTCCTCAGGGAAAGGGCCCAGGCGCAGAGCCCACCCACGGCATTGTCGGTGTGCCCAATTGTCACACGGCCTCTGTCTAAGGCGGCGGGGCCAATGAGGGCTGGGAGCGGCCACCGGCCCCCACGGCTCAGAGGAAGGAGCGGGACCCCTCCCTTCTGTCTCCCTTCTGCCACTCTGGGAGGGCTGCTATTTGCACTCAATTTTGTTCTTCCTAGGGGTCCCCCAAGTATCTATCTGATCTTTTATCTAAATCCCACTCTTTGGGGTGTCGACAGGAGGCAGGGGCTGGGGGTCTAGCACTTGAGCTTGGTTGGGTTTTGCCTGTAAAGTCAACAGCCTTTAGAGTTGGGGACAGAACCTGGAGATGATTTTATCCACCCCCCCCCCCCCCATTATTTGAGTGAAAGAGCTGAGGTCCCAGGTCCTGGGGCAGGGGGGCATCAAACCTGCAGGGGCAGCTGAGCCCCGCTGCCCTGGCTGGGCCCTGGCCTGTCCCTGCCTGAGCAGAAGCGCATCTGGCAGGGTCCACTTGTTCACCCACTTCTGCACCAACTCAGGACGTGAGTGTTTGTGTTGGGGGGACAATTAGCTTCCTAAGGGTCACATTAGCATATGGAGAACGAGTGTGCAAATGCGCTCTGTGCCCTCGTGGGGCAGACGGCCCCCCGAGGGGTGGCCCGCGGAGGAATAGAGCCCTGGGCCCCCCTCCCCCCCACTCCACACCGGGCTTGTCCACCTGCACGCGGCCCAGGATGGCTTTGAAGGCGGCCCAATACAAATCCGTAAATTATCTTTAAACATTATGAAAGTTACGCATGGACCGTTTTTTTTTTTTTAGCTCATCGGCTGTTGTGTGTGTGTTTTATGTGTGGGCCTAGACAGTTCTTCCTCTTCTAATGTGGCCCAGGGAAGCCAAGAGGTCGGACACCCCTGCTCGACACCAACCCTGCAATTCTTAAGGTGGAATTTTGTTTCCCCTGCCCTCTCTGCCTTTTATCCACTTGTAATGGTTAATTTTACGGGTCACTTTGGCTGGAGTGTGGCACCCAGATATTTGGTCAAATGTTATTCTGGCTGTTTCTGTGAAGGTGTTTTTTGGATGAGGTTAACACTGAAATCGGTGGACTCTGAGTAGAGCAGATGGCCCTCCATAGTGTGGGTGGGCCTCGTCCAATCAGTTGAAGGCCTGAATAGCACCAAGACTGACCTCTGCAGAGCCAGAGGGAAATCTGCCAGCAGAAGGCCTGCAGGCTTGAATGACAACTCTTTCCTGGGCCTACAGCCCGCTGGCCTCCTCCATCATCAGATTTTGGACTCACCAAGCCTTCAGCAGGCAAACATGTTCCTTAAAATAAATCTCTCTATCCTGTTGCTTCTGTTTCTCTGGAGAGCCCTGAGACACATTTATTTAGGAAGGACAGTTACCCAAGCATTAAGGAGGGGGCTCTCCACACACATGGGACATCACCGGTAAGCTGGTGGCACGTATGGATTTGCTCCTAACTTCTCTCAACTCTGTGCATGGCCCTGATAATGGACCATTCTAGTGGTGCTAGAGGGCGGTGAGACATCACTGATTGCCACCCTGGTGAGTGCAGGGGGGAGGGACCAACGTTCCTATGGTGGGTCACCCCGAGTGGTCTTATTCCATAATTCATCAGACTTTGGTATACTAGTCACCCCTCCCATGTTTTTTGTGGGTGAAAAAGAAAAAGAAGCTCACCAATGTCTTTTTTAAGGGCTTGAGAAACAAAAGATCAGAAAATGTATTGGGGCAGGGGCCCAACTTTATCATTTCTGAGTTGAGTTTTTATACACTTTCATATTTGATAAAAACCTTTAGATGGGGGAGAGGCTGCACACAGGGTCCAGCTCTGAGATGAATTTCTGGATGGGAAGGAAACTGCGATGCCTGCAGTTATTGATACGTTTACCCCTTCCCCCCGAGGGAGGATGATGCCCCAGAACCATGCTTCAGTGAAGTGTGGAAGCTGTTTGGCTTAGCAGCTCAGCACCCAGGCCGATGAAGGTCCACCTTGATGACGTCACAGTCAGCAACCCACCTGTGCTGCGGGGTGGATCCTAGTGGTTTCCATGTGCATAAAGACAAGTCAGGCACAGTGACAGAGAAAGAGCGCTTTAGGGAGAGAGAAGTGCATCCTAGGAGCTAATTACATCGACGAAAATTGGAGTCGAGCATGTCTAAACTGTTCAGTTTGGAAACGTGACCTCATGGTCTGCAAGACACTCACCGAAGTCTTGGCTGTGGGGCGACGTGGCTTCCGCATCACTCTGTAAACAGTGACCAGGCAGTACGACAGTCGTGGCAGGTGGCATGGGGGTGGAAAGTGGGGGCTGTACAGGTGCTACTGGTTTATAGATAAGGGGCAAAAAGTCACCTACAAGGGCAATCTGGAGTTTTCTACATGAGGCTGAACCATTAGGGTGGGGGGCGATGTCCTTATTAGAGAAAACCTGGACACCGGGGGCGTGCATGCGTGCAGAGAGAAGACCATGTGAGAACACACCGAGAAAAAGGCCATCTGTAAGCCAAGAAGAGGCCTCGGACGACACCGAACCTGCTGACCCCCCGACCTCAAACTTCCAGCCTCCAGAACTGTGAGAAAAGTCTGTTGTTTGAGCCACCCAGTCTGTGGCACTCGGTTGTGACAGCCTGAGCACACACGTGTACTGCACATGCCACGTGTGGTTTTCCGTGCTACTTTCCGGCACCCACGAGTTGGCCACTGTGGCTTTGTGCACCCAGAACCTAATGCTATCAAAGGGGTCGGGGTGGGGGGGAGAGGGGGAGAGAGAGCGAGATGGAGAGAGAGAGGGAGACAGAGGAGCTGGTGGGCCAAAGCACACAGCAGAGAGAGCCCAGCGCTGTTTGCGAGTCAAAATCCCACAACCCAAACTTCACAAGCTAAGCAACAGCCAGGAGAAAACGGAGCGGGTCACTTCGTGTCCCACGGTGGCCCTTCTGCCCTGGGGACTTCACGGGGGTGGGGGCAGGGGGGATCGCACATCCCAGCTCAGGTTTCCTGCTAGGAAAATGAGCACCACGCTGCCTCATCTTCTGGAGGCATCTGTTCGCCTACCTGTGTCCCCTGAAGCAGACACTGCCCTATATTAGAATGAAATGGGCCACCCCCGCCCCGCGTTCCGGCGTCCTCAGGAGGGGAGCGGGATCAGTCCCAGGCTGGCTCGTTCAGATTCTAAATGCACCAGGTGTCAGCAAATCCAGCTCTGAGCCCCAGGCAGCCTCTTTGAAAGCTGCCTGCTGCTTAGGTGGTGTAGACAGCTCTGTCCACGTGATTAGATTTTAGGGCCTCGGACCAGAGATGTCGCCCACATGAGCAGGGACGAGATCCCCAGGGTCTGAAACGGTGCCCGGGAATGTGAAGTCAGACCACCCGAATTCTGGGATTCTCATCGTCAGAGTCACTTCTTTGGGTTAAGGCATTAAAGGCCCCTGTTAAATGTGTCATGGAGGGGCCATACGTATTAAGACATCATTCGCCATTAACACCTCTTTGTGACTTCATCAGAGTGACCTCAGAACCCTGCTCTGTCCCCCAGGGACCAAGGCGGGGCAGCTGCGTTCTGGTGGGAGGGGAAAGGGAGAGCTCGCAGCCTGTGGGCGGAGGGGGAAGGGGAGGGCGCAGACAAGTGTGTCGTTGGAGGGATGTGGGTGACAAAAAGGATAAGGTTTCACAAGGAACACTGCCTGACAATTCCGAACCAGCCAGACCTGCACAGCAGAGTCATGTGTTGGTCCCAGAGCGTGAATGGGAGGGCCAGGCCCGTCGGCAGCACCCAAGTCCAGCTGCATCTGTGTAAGGAACCTGGCATCTCAGACTTGGCCCTGGCCTGAGGCCATGAAGTTGGGTGACAGGGACAAAGACACCGCTGAACCCCATCTCTCCGAGGAAAGGGGAGAGGGGGAGAGAGAGAGAGAGAGAGAGAGAGAGAGAGATGCTGGAGTGATTGGCACTGAAGAGGTGGGACTACAGCCATGCTCTCAGCCAATCAGCTTGGCTTCTGGCTCCAGCCTCCAGACTGTGGGGCAGATACAGATACTCTGGGGGAAGTGGGGACGGACAATATGGGTTAAGGGACAACAGCTAAGCATGGGGGCACCAGGGCCTGTCAACCACGGGTCTGGGGCTCACGGGCCAGCAGGGGAGCATGGGAGAGGCTGTCTGGCTGTCCACAGTCCCTGGAGGGAGGTGGCGAGGCTCAGCATGGGGAAGATGACATCTGGTCATAGTCGGGGCACTTGAGCAAAGCTGGGTAATTGCTGTTCATCTGCAGGGAGGCATCGCTGGAGATATCAGAGGGGCTGCGGCCCCGGACCCAGGCATCTGGGTGTAGGAACTGGCCCGAGTAATCTGAGCAATTGCTCAGACGTGGGCGGTAGAAGCCGGGGTGAGGCCTGTACATGTCCTCGGCGGTGTACCTCTTCATGAACAGGTACACGGACATCACCCCGGCACTCTGTGGTGAAGAGAAAGCAGAGGAGAGCTCACTATGGGGGCCTGGCCTTGCTCCCAGCTGGGTCTGCACGGGCCACAGTGCTGAGAGCAGCTGGAGTGGGGAGGGACCCGGATGTGTGGATAGGAGCAGGGCCCTGGGACATCCCGGACGGAGCAGACACGGGAAGGGAAGAGGGGGACAGGTCTGGGGAGCTGGGCAGTAAAGCAGGCAGGTCCAGGACGTGTGCAGAGCGTCTTCCTCCTCCCGCTCAGCTCGGGCAGCATCCCGCCCCCCACCCAGCCTGTTGGGAGGGATTTACCTCTGTTAAAAGGAAGGAGATGGCGGCAAAGGCAAACGACCAGCCATACTTGTAGTTGAAATAGGTCTCTGCATCCTTGGGCCTGTTGAGCATCTCGTCGTTGATGCTGGAGATGTACAGCACCAGGCCCACCACAAGGGAGAGGCCTGGGTAAAGAGGGTACGGGGTGGGGGGGTGCTCAGAGAGGGGGCCATGAGCATGCAGATGGGGTCTCCCCTACCCTTGGGGTTCAAGAAAGCCACCGGCCTTGTGGGGACAATGCACCCACTTTGGAGTTCAGAGAGGGTGCACGCTTTCCTCCTGAAGGCCCTGTTTAGATCATTACCTTCTAGGAAGCAGAGAGCTGCAGGTGAGAAAGCTCCTTGTCCAGCCACCTCCTAAGCCACGATGAGCCTGATGGTTCTCACCCCACCTGCCCACTAGAATCACCTGTCAGATGTGTGTGCCTGAGCCACTGCCCTGGACATTCTCTCACCTGTGGGCTGGTGACAGTACTGTCTTCAAAGCCCCCCAGGTGATCCTAATGTGAACGATGGCGGAGCACCACTGAGCCAGCAATGAGGAAAAACACAGGCTCCCTCAGCAGAGACAGCCCGGCCTCCAATCCCCACCTCTAGTGGGG
The DNA here is from genome assembly GCA_004026885.1 of Lyroderma lyra. NCBI lineage: Eukaryota > Metazoa > Chordata > Mammalia > Chiroptera > Megadermatidae > Lyroderma > Lyroderma lyra. Next base: position 5,128 of record PVJL010004503.1, on the reverse strand, counting down.
TGGTGCTGTCATCGTGGAGACTAGGTGGCCCACGGTCTGTGCGGCCCACCTGACCCCTGGGTGTGGCCTATTCAGATCCTTAGGCAGGATAGGTAATAAGAGTTTGTCCCATTAAATCAGCAGGGCCTAGTGGGGTGCAAACTCCTACTGCCACAGTGCAAATGTCGGCCTCAGGCACCAGTCCTGTCAATGAGTGACTGTAATTGAATGAGGACATAAGTAATTACTGTTTTGTACTGTTCAGGTTTAATTCCATTCACATGATTAAACTTGGGCATCTTGAGAGATGACTGTCCAAGGACAGTGGATATGATTCGAGCCTTCCTCAGCACTTAACTCATGTTTGCATCATTGCTGGTCCAGTGAACCCTGTCTGTTGCTATCATTAAAACACCTTCACATGGCCCAGTTCAATCTGAAATTCCTGATCCTGTAGCCGACTGCTGAAAAAACCACAGGTGCCTCAAGGCCACTGTATTATAGCTGTGACTATTGAGAAGTTCACAGAAAGGTAGAGGAGAGACTGAGGACCCTGCAGGTGCTCAATAACTATTTGTTGGATTGATGGAAGGAAGGGTAGATGAACAGATGAATAGATAGAATGGATGGGAGGTAGGTGGGTGGGTGGATTGAAAAAAAGGTGGACCAACTAATGGGGGAAAAGGTGGATGGATAGATAAATGGATGAATAGATGGATGGACAAATGGAAGGAGAAAGAAAACAAGTTCTTGGGCATCAGGCATTCTGATTGTCACCTAGCTCCCAAGCTATATTGACAAGAAAATATTGGGTAAAGGGAACGAAAGTGGCTTGGGAATCGGGTGACAAGCAGAATGCCTGGTGTCCAACAGCTGTTGATCCTCTCATCCATCCATCCATCATCCATCCATCCACTCATCATCCATCCATCCATCCATCATCCATCCATCCATCATCCATCCATCATCCATCCATCATCCATCCATCATCCATCCATCCATCATCCAACCATCCACTCATCATCCATCCATCCATCCATCATCCATCCATCATCCATCCATCATCCATCCATCCATCATCCATCCATCCATCATCCATCCAGCCAGCCATCCAGTCACTCTCCAACCCATCTTCCAGCTAAGCACCTCCTCCCTAGCCTCTCCCTTATTAACAAGTCCAGGGCTCCAGGACACCTAAAATATGTGCCCTAAGCATCACTCCTTGGGCTTGATGCGTGATCTCCAAAAGAAAAGGTCATGAAAATGTACAGCCTCCTTTTTTTAAAACCACATTTTCTTCCCTTCTCACTTCACACCCGCCCTGTCAGGAATCTCATCCTCACCCTTGGTTCCCTCTCCTACTCCCTAGGCTGACAGTTCCCAAATCTCTATCTTTGATCCAGGCCGCTTCCATGGCCCCCACACCCAGCCTTCTGGACCCCTCTTCCCAGTTATTACATGGACCCCCCAAACCCAGCATTTCCCACACTAAACTCATGACCTTTGCCCCACATCTGCTCCATCTCCGTGACCCCAAGATCAATGATGCAATGACTGCACCATTCACCCAGCATCCAAGCAAGAACTTGGCAATCACCCTTGACTCCTCTCTAGAAAGTCTATTGAGTTTACCTCCCAGGTGTCACGGAACCCTCTCATCTCTCTCTATCATCCCTGTTTGGGCCCCGCCACCTTTCTCCCATAATGCTGAGCGAGCCTCTTGCCTGGCCTCCCTGCCTCCTGCCACAGTGGTTCTAAAATCTAACCCTGCTTATGTCATTCCTGACTTCAAATCCTTCTGAGGTTTCTTGTCACAAAGCCCCAAACTCACAGGGTGACCTCAGTGCCCTCCTCCAGCTCACCCCCCACCACATCCCTCCTTACGCTCCTGCCACAATGAGTACTAGTGCCACGTAGCCTCCCCCATGCGGCGTCCTCTCTTCCCTCCAGGCTCCCTTTCCACCCCCCAACCCCGAATCCTTTACCTAAGTCCTACTCACGCGGCATCTCGGCGTCTCCTGTCGCCCTCCCGGACCAAGGCGTGGGCCCGGCCTTGCTCTAGGCCCCTGCTCTCCGCTGGTGGCAGCCACAGCCCTTTCCACGCTGTGCTCATGTTTCCTGTCTACCTGTCTGTGTCTCCCACTACACTGCCCTTGGGAGAGCGGTGATGCCGGCAACCAGAATAAAGGACAAAGAACGAATGACAAAGTGCACCCTGGTGTCAGTCCAGGACGACAGACCGGTGCTGGAGGGGGTGTGCGGGTATGAAAGTGAGGGGGCCAGCAGGAGTCCCCTGAGGTCAGCTGAAGGCTGGGAGGTCGCGATTCCAAAGGCAGATGGTGTGTGTTTCTCACGCAAAAACGTGACGACGCAGCCCCTTCAAAAACAGGGACACTCACGACCTAAGAGTAAGGGCTGGTGATGGTGTGGAGCGAGGGAAGGGCCCTGGGTTCGAATCCCAGCTGCCCCAGGGGGAGCCTATCAGGTCACTCCCTGCTCCAGAGGTCACAAATGGGCCCAAGGTCATCAGGAGTCTCCTCTAGGTCAGAGGTCTGCTGCTGGGAGGTGACCCACAGCTGTGACTACGCCTCAGGAGTCCCATGTTGAGAGTACAGAGTTCACGCAAACGACAGGACTTACCTGAGAGGATGAAGAAGATGCCAGAGACGAAGGCCAGTATCGTCCTGTGGGGCCGGATGTGTCCGATGTTGCTCAGGATAAACCCGATGAACATGAAGAAGAGGCTGACCAGAGGGAACGGGGTGGCTGAGCGGATCATTTCTAGTGGAGGGGACAAAGGACGCGGTCAGCCTCCAGTGGCCGTACGCCCTGCTCAGTGGAGTGTTCTGGCAGTGTCTACCAGCTGGTCCCCAATGCCACACCCCGCACGTGCCACTGTGGGGCACGTGCGCCCCAGGGGCCAGGGCCAGCCCTGGTGAGGCCAAGGGCACGAGGCCCCTCTCCCTGGGGCCAGAGGGCTCGATTCGGCTCCCCGAATACTAGGGTCTGAAGGTTTGTGTTCCCACCCCTCAAGTCCATATGCTGAAACTTAGCCCGAGGTGACGGTATCAGGAGGTGGGGCCTTTGGGAGGTGCGTAGGTCACGAGGGCGGGGCCCTCACGGATGGGCTCAGTGCCCATATGAAGGGGATCCCCCCAGGGAGCTCCCCCCGCCCCCCACCATGTGAGGACGCAATGAGTGGGCACCAGCTATGGAGGGAGGAACATGGCCATGTCAGAGCCTTGATCTTGGACGTCTGGTCTCCAGAACTGAGAAAACTAAATTTGTTGTGTCTAAGGCAGCTGGTCTGGGGTGTTCGGTTAGAGCAGCCCAAGCAGACTGAGATGCTGGGCCTCGGTGCCCCCCTACTCGCTGGCTCACGGACCGGGAGAGTCCAGCAACCTCTCGCCACCACCAGGGACATAATCAACACAGCAAGCTCTGCTGAGCTCAGGCCAACACCCCAGCCCAGCGGAAGGGCACTGGCTGGTCACCCTGTCGCCTCCTTCTATGCGGCTCTGCTCTGTCCAGCCAGTGGCTGAGGCCGGAAAGACTGAGGCACCTACTTAGGACATTGACCGTGGACTCGGACGTCAACTGCGTATTCATAGGCATCACGTATTCTATGGTGAAGCAGCGTCCTCGCTCATCACCTACAGAAACAAGAATCCTTTACTTTTCTGAGTCCTTCCACAACGTGCGTTTCAAATTGATACGGGCTCCCCTCACTTAATGACTGAGTTCTGTCCCTACGACTAGGTGGTTAAGCAAACTGGTCGATAAATGAGGAGCTTAAAGGCAGATGTCTTGTGATGTGTCGTGGTGTCATAGGGAATGTCCTTCTCGACAGATACCACATGACACCACACTTAGAAGTAAAATACACGGTCTTGCGTGATTGGGAATGCTTTGTGTAATGAACACGAACCAACTGTGGAATGAGACAAAGACTTAGGAAGGGGATTCCTGAGACTCACACAGATTGAGCACAGGGATTCCCCATGCTAAAGAGCTCGTCGTAAGTTTGAGCGGTCATTAAACAGGTAGGTCGTTAAGTGGGGAGTGGCTGTATATCTAAATGGTATTTCCAAGTTCTTCTAGGATCTTTGACCCACGGTGCATATGCACCTGGGCTGGATCCGAACCCTAGGGGGTCCCGTTCCTGGCTGGTGGCCCACAGCAGGGGTGGAGCATGACATGATGTCACATCTGTCCTGGAGAAGCACCATGTGACTGATAATGGACCCAAGCACTGCGAGCACACGAAAAGTGGGCAGCAGTGCAAACTCAAGTGCGTGAAACATCCAGTGGCCATTCTCATTGCTCTGGGACAGACTTGGCTCAGGGCTGGCTTAGATTCCCCGGGGTGGGTGTCATGGAGCAGAATTCCAAAGCATTATCAACTACTTTGGAAGCCAGATTCCAGTGACTTCAAATTCTGCTTCAGATTTAAGCAGAGACTGAGGCCACCTTGTCTAGGGCAGCAGAAGGGGAGGTCAGGGCTGGATGCCATTCCTAACACGCATCACCGGGAGGCCAAGCCTTGGGGTGTGTCCCCCCTGCTGACCACTGGTGGGTGCCAACCTATCCCCCAAAGCCCTGCCATGAAGCTGGGAGGACCAAGTGGTCCCTCTGCTCAGTGCCCACATAGGTTCCTGGGCCCTTTAAGAGAAGCCCAGTGACGACACCGTGGCGATTCTGGCCAGGTCAGGCTTGGGGCCAGTCTCGCAGGACATGGGAATACTCTTCTTATACGGGCTGGTCCTGGCCATGACAAAGGGGCAAAGGACAGAGGGTTTCGGGTCGCAACTCCCAGGGCTCCAGCGAAGCCCTAGCACGCTGACGCGAGGCCCAGGCAGGCGGCACCGAGGCCTGCCCCGTCTGCAGAGCCGCACAGCCCTGCCCCCGAGCTTTCCCTCGGCCGCTTCGTGGGCATGGGAGCGGAGAAACGATTAAGGACTGCCCGTCCCGCAGACGAGTGACCGTAAGCGACGCTGAGTCAGGAGGCTTACTCCACCACCCCGAATCTTAATTTCCTCATTTGTGCGATGGAAATAACAACAGCGCGGCGGGGAGGCGGGGAGATGGATGATGCAGTGAGCAAAGCCACGCAAGGACACTTTCAGCCTCAGGCAGCCTGGGAGGGGCG
>PVJL010004502.1:0-128156 GCA_004026885.1 Lyroderma lyra | reverse complement strand
AACTATTGGACATAGACAACAGTTTAGTGGTTACCAGAGGGTAAGCAGGGGAAAAGGCAGTAGAAGGGGGATGGAGTCAAATAATATATGGTGACAGAAGGAGGACTCACTCTGGGTGGTGAGCACACAATATAGCTGATGTATTATGGAATTGTACACTTGAAACCTATATAATTTTACTAACCAATGTCACCACAACAAATTTAATTTTGAAAAGTGTATCAACTCTGTAATAGCCTAAATTTAGCAACTAAAATGACATTTACAAAGAAAAAATAATGAATTATATTTGAGCAATAGTGTAATATAGAAACCAATCTAATACAAAAAAAAAAAAAAAGAGTCATTTTATTAGTCTAAATTAGAGAAGGCAAGGCAGGCTTCTTCTACCTTGACTTACAAGATGCTAAATTCCATAGTCACATTTTTGGTCGTCTTTCATGAACTTTTAGATCCTGAGGCAGACCATACTCCTTCCAGCAACTGTGCCTTTGCACATCTGTACACCTGTCTACTCTCCCTGGAGCTCTTTCTCTCTCCTAATGTGAATTCATTCACAGCTTTCACATTTTTGCTCCAATATAACTACTTCAAGGTATCTTCTCTATCGTCCTAATATTTAGTCAGGCTTGTTCTCTGTTTTGATAACTCATGCTCCTTTTGCTTATTAACCTGTCTCAATGTATACTTACACGTTTTTGTGACCATGTTGATTACTGTTTATCTAGTCCCACTAAATTGTAGGCTTTTCGAAAGCATGGGTATTATCTCTAAGTACTGGCAATGCAGTGATGCACACAAACAAAGTATTTGACTCATATTTGGCATTGAATAAATATTTGTTGAATTTATGAATTAGTGAGTTCTAAAATAACCAATCCTTAGCCAGAAAGAGCTTAGGTCTCTCCGAAGAGATGAAAAACCCTAAAACATATCTCAAATAGAGTGAGAGAATGGAAATAACTTGCCAAAACAAGCAAGCAAACCAACCAACCAACCAAGCATAGGATTAAATTTGCTTTGGTATCACTGAAACAAAGTACCCTGTACCAAGATTTAAATATTTTACCCTTAAAAAAACATGCCACACCAAAAGTAACATTTTACTTCCAATTCAGACAGTGTCAACTTCCTGACAGAGGAATTTGACGTAGAGATGCGTAAAGACACAGACCAATGCCTGGAAGCCCTCAAATGCTGAAAATGCAGAGACTTCTTTGGGCGGACTCCTCTCCATACAGATGAACACCATGCACCTGCTGGAAGGGCTTCACAAAACAGCCCACAGCAGCACTCAAATTTACTGAAGTGACTGATACTGGCTTCAGCCTGGAATCGAAAGGCTACAGACGAGAATAGAGGAAGGGAAGGCTGCAGTGAGATCTGAAGAGTTGCAAAAGCCCAGGGCAGCAGAAGGCAAACACCTTTTTGGGGTTATCAAGTGTCTGTAACAAGTTGCACTGAAGATCATTCTAACAGCTGGTGACTGGAGCAACCAGTCCTAAAGAAATGCCCCTCTCCCTGTCCGTTATAAGGTCTGTAATAATAGATATGACAAGAATGGGTTATCTTTTGATATCTAATTTACTCATCTCTGAAGAGAGGATTATTATAATAACACAGCAGACATTAAATAGCGCTGACTATTTAATAGTCATACATTGTTTTAAGTGCTCTGCTTATTTTAACTAATTTAAAAGCCAAATAATCCTTTTATATTGGTATTATTATCAAGTCTCCTTTTCAGGTGAGAAATGAAGGCAGAAAGCATTAAAATAATTTGTCCAGAGTCACACAGCTAGTATTTAAAAGTCTAGCTCCTAAGAGTATGTGCTTAACTCTGGCTCTATACTCTCCCTATATTGTAGTAAAATGGTTAGCATTTATTGAATGTTTACCAGATTGTTTCACATGCCTAACAGATATCAGGTGATATCAGCCCAAGCTCAGGAAGAATGTTTTCCCTTATGACTTTACAGAAAAGAGAACTGAGGCAGGGCAAGCTGGTAGTATATTGAGAAGCAGTCATTGAGCAATTCCAGTGTATAATGATGAGATGCTGAATTAGGAGCACACAGGTAAAGTTGGATGCCCTACCTTCAAGGAGCTTATAGTTTAAGGGACTAGGCATGGTAGAGTCAAGGTAAGAAATGGGAATAAACAGTTATTAACCACTTTCCTGGTTCCAGGCACTGGGCAAAGCATGCTGCACACAATGTGTCAGGCAATGTTTGCATTATTCTCATGAGAAAGGTCTAATTCTAACCCAGTCTTCTATAATTGTGTAATTTTTGTTTTATACATATATAAAAACACCAGTGAAGAAGCTGGGGAATTGGCCTTTGCAGAGGTGTTTAGTTGAGAAAGCTGAACATCTGTCATTGCCCAAGTTCTCATCGTCAGTGAGTGGCAGGGACCTAATTCAACCCCACATTTATCAATGTCAAGTCCATACTACTTGGCTACAGCTTCTCTAGGTCAGACTCTAGCCCAATTCGGATCTTTAATCCTTGTCTTTTCACAGGAAGCATGTGTAAGGGATTCAGTATTGATAAGCAATATAACTGCAGAACCTTTAGAGAACAATCCACTCTGAGTAGTATTTGTGGAAAACATCCAAAGTACTCAATAATTGATACAAATGACCAGGTTCTTATTTCAATTTTGCTACTTATTATTTCTTTTGTAGAATATATTTTAAAAGGACAGATAGGAACAGAATGAGAACAAAAGAAATGGGAAAATGTATCTGCATAAAATACCCCCCCCCCAAAAAAAAAAATTTACCCCACAGACTTTTGCACTGTTTCAGACGTCTTTTAGGCAAAAATAGAACTTTTTAAAGAATGATTTATGTATATTGTAGAATATTGTGGTATGGATTTTCTCTTGGCAATAAAACCAGTAACTTATTGTATGGCCTGAGTCCTTCCCATCACCTTTTGGACTTCTAGACATTCAGTTCTGTGTATAGGTGACTACAGCAAGATGCAGATGAAGCCGCTCTGACCAGGGCTGGATGAAGACAATGCCTGGAACTCCAGTGCTTCCCCATGGCCTGTAAGATAAGACCCAAATTCTGCAACTTCATTCTAAGGCTCGAATTGTCCCCCACTCTGTAAGTGCCTGGCTCTTTTTCACTTTTTCCCATCACCACCATACAGCTCTAACTCCAGGCATTAGGACCTGTGGTTTTTTTGTTTGTTTTAGAAATTGCCATTTGTTCAGGATTCAGTTCCTTTTGAGATGCCATTTCCTCTTCTTGGTATGTATGTATTTTTATACCTTTATCTCTTAAACAAATACCTACTTATCCTTCAAGATCCCAAATTCCTGCTCTGTGAGAGCTCCAAAAAGGTACAATTGAAGTTTTATCTTTAAAATAGATGTATTTGCCTGTGTGGTAGGTGAAAAATGTCTTATTTTGAAATCACCCAATTTCTAATGAAGTTTAACCTTTTATTGTAAAATACTATTTTTTAAAGCTAAATCTCTTTTCATAAGTGGAACAAGTGTGTGTGTGTGTGTGTGTGTGTGTTTAACTTGCACAGTTTTTTGTTCTCTATTTGAGTTAAGGCTGTGCTTATGCTTCATTTGTAAACTTCTGCATCTTGAAAATGTACTTTTCAGGTGTTCATGGATAGGACATCTTATGTAGTTTTCGTGTGTGGGCAGTCAGGTGACGCTGTGTTGGGCTTCAGCAAGAATTTTCTCTGGTCCATCTAAAGAGTGATGTGTGGGTGGCAGTAGCTGTATGTGTCTGGTGACCTCTCTGCCTGATAGAACTCATGAATGAATAGAGGAGGTTTTTGTTGTTCTTTATAATTTGAAATTATTTGTGGTTCTTCTCTACTACTATTCTTCTGTTCTTTATAAACAAATGTATGAAGAAATACAATCCACACATTTCCTCCATAACCCCTTTCTCCCTTTCTATCTGCAAAATCTGTCTGACTTCAGTATGCAGGATCCAACTTTTACACCCCCTTCACTCCTAGAATTTGGCTTTCTAATTTCTCTTAAGAAAACAGAAGGAAAGGAGCAGAGTATATATGTTGGCTAAGTGAAAAGGATTTAGTTATTGATGGACTTGTGGTTGGTGGACCACAAATCTGTTCAGCCTGTAATTTCTTCTCACTTTAGTCTTCCCACAATTCCCTCAAAGATATTTGAACAGTTTGCATACTTCTCATTATTGCTATAAATTTTAGTCACTCTTCTTTTTATGGGCATGTTACTGGAAAGCTTGTAGACAATAGAGATGAATCAGCCTTAACTAACTAATCAGTGAGTCATGTGAGTCATCTCTTAGCACTTAATTCTTTTAATTTATTCATACTTCCCTTTGAACCCCCAGGTCAGACATTCTACCTGTTTATATAGTAGGTGCTCAATAAAATGTTGATCAATGAATTGATTATTCTAATGCTACTTGGGTAATACGGAATATGCTAAATTAAATTCATTCTTACCTAGGCCAGCTACAAGTTTAAATATAATCCTGTCCCCATAGCAGTTTCTCAAAATAGAAAGGCCATTCACTCTGTTGACAAGTGTAATCTCTGACTTGACTTAGTACCCCAGCCCCATATTTCTCAAATAGGTTTAGCTGATTAAATGAATCTATGTGGGACTACTTGTCTCTTTGTCTGATAGAATTCATGACTGAATGGCCTCCTCGTATTTCAGTTCAGGCTTCAGTGAGTTTCTGAGGAAAATTACTTTTTTTTTTTTTTTTTGAGGAAAGAAGCTTAAATGTTTTATATCAAGAAAGTATGCAGATGATTAAATGAACAAATTAATTAGAATAGTTTGTATTCACTATTTTAATTTCCTATTCCAAATTATATAGTGTATTACAGTTTTTTATTTATTCCCTCATACCTGCTAACTCATAGAAAAAAAATTCACTCTAAGAACAATCTCAAACATTTATTAATACTGTAATCTTTTTGCTTCTTATTAATTTTCATCTTCTCAATATAGAACAATTTAATTTTTAAATTTATTTTATCATATCAGTACTTAAAAATTATGTAGGGTATGTCTCTGGCAGAAATACAGTTTAGGACAAATGAAGTTGCTTTGGAATTGACTGATTACCATTAATGTCATGGTCATCATTTTAAGAAGTAAAGAGAAGAAATAAAATTTCTGTTTCTCAGTTGACCAGTTTTTCTACCAGAAGAGCGAGTATCAATTTTGAGTTTTCAAAATTGCCTGATATCTGACTGCATTATCTAAGTGGTGCACTGGCCATTATTTGTATAAAAGACACTGAGATTATCACTCAGATTCTCCTTCAAGAAAAGATTTGCTGTACATCTGCATGGAGTGTGTCACTGACATCACTTGGTAGCATGTTTAGGGTCTCTTTCAGTATCTCTCTAGCCTAGATCACACTCCTTCATGTGGCCTCTATCCAGTTATTAAACAAGGCAGTGGGAAAATGTCTGACCATTTCCAATGAGTACGGGATTCCTCTGATGGGAATTCTTTCATCCAGACTTCCTCACCAGGTTGCCAGGGATTCTGTCAGATCTGCCTATAGCCCCAGCTCTCTGCCCACTCATGCTTCCTTCCATTTCCTATCACAGGATGACGCCCCAATAAACCCTTCACACTCCTACCTCTGTCTCAGTGTCAGCTTCCCAGAGAATCCAATCTTTGGACAAGTGTTGGGAAGCTCAATGTAAGGTTAACCAAATAGATGGAACAACAAGGAGAGTTTTTCTTTCCTTCTCTTATATTGAAATATACAAGGATGCTCTCTGAGATTTTGAGCAGCCATTTGCTAGTATAATTTGGATGCAGAAGGAAAGATAACTTCTTTCTTTTTAGGGTTAAAATTAGGCCAGCTTCTCACTTTCAGAGAGTATTGTGTTAGAGTTTACAGAACAAGCCTAATCATGATAATAAAATAGTGCCACATTATTCCTTTGGTTTTATCCTTTGTGCATGCATCTCCCTTTTCACGATAAAGTATTGATAGGCAAGATAGAAATGAAGCTTTCCTGGTTCCTTGGGCTTACTGGCTTGCTTAACAAAAGCAAAAAGTCATTATAATCTGTAGTGCTCTACATTAAGAATTTCATCATCCTGTATATGCACATCATGCCTTAAAGTGAATTCACCATCATTTAAAATCTTCCCTCCAATCCTTTGATTATGCAAAATATATTCACCTGAGGACATTGTAGCTCAGGAAGTGAAGATGGCCTGACTTAGGCATCATTACGCTCATGATCATCATCTCTTAGTGAGTAGTTAGTATGTGGCAGATCCTGTGATGGGTGCTTTATATTAATTATCTAATTTACAACAGTTCTATGACACGGATATCATGATCACCCATTCAGATGGGAAAATTTAGTCTAGAGGGTCTAAGGTCACACTGTTAAAAACACCAGTTTTGCTATGCTCATCAGGTCTGACAAATTGATTCATTTTGCCTGAACCCAAGATCATTGCTCTTTTTCTTTCATCTAAGAGTTTTATTAATAGAAGTGCAAGAGAGACTTTATAGAACTTTGTAGAAATTATATTTCTTTTATGCTTTTTGTTTTCTGACATATCTTCCTGGCATGTGTGAAGAACACAGATTTTATTGCACGGAATGTATTTTCACTTCTCAGATCAATGAGAAGTGTTTATTTCCTTTTTTCCTCTTGCTTTTTCTCATTAAGAATACAGGAGTTATCCTGATTTTCTTTGTCAAGTTCATATTGTTTTCTGGCATAACTGTCCTGCCCAGGCAATAAACCTTTTCGTATTTGTGACGATATATTTTAATTAAACTATTATAATGTTGCTGAGTGGCAAGAGAATGGACCATAAAAGTATGATAGGTGTGGCTTTGAATCCTAGCCTGATGCTGGTGCTCTAAGTATTTGACATTTTATTCACTGGATATGAGATTCAGAGGATAATACCTATTTTGTAGATTTTTCTATGAAAGTTAAAATGAGAGTATATGTTCAACTGTTATTTTTTGGTGACTGGAAAGATAGCCATAAACAAGTAAATGTAACAAAACAGGTGTACAGGTCCCCATCAAGGTATACAGTAAGGCAATGGGCATGGGCAGTGGATGGGACAGGCATGATTTTCCAGAAGGCTTGATAACCTGATAAGTATGAGGTAATATGGCTGAGGGAACTGAAAAGCAGTGGGGACAGAGATTATCAGTTAAACCAGAGGGGACAATAAAAGCAAATGAAGTCATAGGAAAAACCTCACCAAGATTGTTTTAGTGCATAGTTTAGGTAATGTGGGATACATTTTGAGGCAGTAGGTAGATGGAGTCATTCTATTGGGACTTCCATTTATGTGTATTACATATTCAAAGACTAGAATGATGCTTTATACAGTGTTTATGAAATGATACTTCTCCATTTTTACTTCCTTGAGACTTGTTTTCATATGTTTATTTTTTTCTTTCTTCTTCTTAGTCCTTCTCTATCACCTACTTAGTTACCTACCAACATCAGAGTCCACTCACTTGAGGTGCCATCCATTAGTTTGGATTTCAATCAATGATCCAAAGACATTTACCCAGTTTCCGTCCCCCCCGCCAAGATTTTCCATAGAGCCTCATATTTTCTAAGTTCCCACTCACAGCTTCCTTATTTTCTGTCTATCAGGTGTGATCAAGGGCTCAGGAAGTGACATTATAGATATCTTAAAAGGATTATCTGTTTGGAAAGTTCTGGGAAGGATGGAAGCAGAGTAGGAAACTTGTTTATTTTAAAATAATGACAAGTATGAACATATACACATAAATAAAGTAGAAAAATATCTTAGGAAATACTTTGGTTCTGTTTTTTTACATTGTGTATTTGTTTTATTGTTGGATTTATTGGGATTGGAAACAACTGTGAAGAGAGTATTGTAAGAATATTTGGAATAAATTTATCTGTCAGAGTGTTCTATTTAAAAAGAGAGATTTCAGGGTAGAGAATCATGTTTTTATAGCCATCATTCAAATAATTATAAAGGGATCTGCTACTTGCAAATGGAATTACATTTCATATTTACCTGATATGTTTACATGACAGAGATAACTTTGCAAAATAATATTGGGGAACACTCAATTTATTGTCTTTTGTTCATTCAATTATTTAATCACTCATTTTACAGTATATATTAATTAAATGCCTACTACTAGCCAGGATCTGTATTAGCTATTCAGGACATGAAGAAGACAGATTGTCATCTTTACCAGAACTTAGCATTTTTGATCGGAAGGCAGATTCCACATAAATAAATTGAATATGATGTATAATACTTAAGCGGATGACATGATTGTTGCCCTGGGAACATACATATGAGCCATCATCTGCGTAGGGCACATCAGTATTAAGGGAAGATTTTCTGGGTGGACTACGTAGGAGAAGCTTGAGTAATGATGTAGAGCATCAAAGGTATACGACATAGAGTTAAATGGCTGAGATCTTGGAATATGGAGTCAGAGGAATAAATTAGAGAATTTATTTCTATTATTCCTCTCTAATCTCACCCTTACTGAACCCTTTATATATACTAATCATTGGGTGAAAAAAGTCTTCTAGATCACCTTCAATGCTCAAGGTGGCCCAATGACTTAAAACCATGTAACAGATCAGGCATAAGTAGTTCGTAGCAGGCTCCAGGTCACACCAGTTTTAGCAGTGGTCTGGGTCCATGTAGTTTAACTCTAGAGTCAAACTTGGCTTCCAGGAAGGCTAATAATATCTGGTCTCTTTGCTTTATCGAAGCTTTGAATATTAAGGTTTTTGCATAAATGGGGATCATCATTGACTATGTACCATGTGTCAGACTCTGTATTAAGTATTTTAATAACACCAATAATAACAATAATAGCAATAACAATAAACATGGATACCAATAATCAACCGTGTTTTATGGAAAGCAATTCTTTAATCAATACAAAAGCTTAGAAAGGATTGTTTTTATTTGCTAGATGAAGAAGCTACTTGATATAACTGTCATTGTGTAGGACCTCAAAAGTACACTGTAGCACAGTCAGGTAGCTAAGAATGTGTCATGGAAGTCAGAGAAAGTCTGATGCTTTCCTTAAGGTGATGGAAAGAGAAGTCACATTAGGTGGTGAACTTATTATACATCAAGTTGACAATGCACTGTAGAATTGTATGCCTGAAACCTATGTAATCCTTGCTAACAGATGTCACCCCAATAAGTCTAACAATAAAAATGAATTAAAAAAAAATTTTAAAAGTAAAAAAAAAAAAAAAAGAAAAGAAACAAGGTGCCATTTCCTGCAACACAGGGAAATGAATTCTGCCAACAATTTAAGGGAGATTAGAAAAGGATCTTCTCCCAGTCAAGCCTCCGATCGGCATGCAGCCTGACCAACAGCTGTGAGACTCAGAGGACCCAGCTAAAACGCACCCACATTCCTGACTCATGAAAACTAAGAAAACAAAAGTGTGAGTTATGTTCTAAAATAATTTTTTATTGAGATACATTTATACAGCATAAAGTGAACCATTTTAAAACATACTATTCAGTGGCATGTAGTACATTCACCATTTTCTGCAACCATTACCACTTTCTATTTCCAGACATTTTCATCACCCCAAAAGGAAACCCTGTACCCAGTCGACAGTCATTTCCCATCACCCTTTCCTCAGCCCTTAGCAACCACTAACCTGTCTTTATATGTTTACCTATTATGAATATTTCATATCGATGGAATCATACAACATGTGTCTGGCTTCTTTTGCTTAGCTTAATGTTTCCAAGGTTCCTCTGTGTTGTAGCATGTGTCAGTACTTCATTCTGTTCTATCACTGAATAATACTCTGTTGTATAGGTATATAGCATTTTGTTTATCCATTTGTCATTGGCCATTTGAGCTATTCCCATCTTTTAGCTATTGTAAATAATGGCATGACAAATATATGTGTATGTGTATTTGTTTGAGCACCTGTTTTCGATTCTGAGTGTATAAGTAGGACTGGAACTGCTGGGTTATGTGGAAATTCTATGCTTACTGTTTGAGGAAGAGCTGCCAAACTGTTACAAATGTGGTTTAAGCCACTAAATCTGTGGCAGTTTGTTAAGCAGTGATAGAAATGTATAGAAGCAATATATGGAAGACCAGGAGTTTGATCTCAGAGATACCTGACATTAGGTGCAGGGATCACAAGCACATCCACCTCAATTCATATTTTCAACAAGTTTGCTGAGTCCCTAATATAAGTCAGTGGTTCTCAAAGTGTCCTCACCCATGGCAGGAGCGTCACCCAGGGGCTTGTTAGAAATGCTCATGACCAAGCCCTACTCCAGATGTGCTAATTCTGAAACTCTGTGTTAAAAACACCTGTGTTTTAAGAAGCCTCTGAGAGTTTCTAATGAACATTAAAGTTTGAGATCCACTGTTGTTGTCAGACAGTACTCTAGGAATTTAAGCTGAGGAAATGATGGAACTAATAGTCCCTCGTCAAGGGTACAGTTTGGTGGGTGAAACTGACAGATAAGCAGAAGATTCCAACATGGCATAGTCAGCAGCTAGAGAAAGGGTATAAATTATGCTCTGTTAGGCTCAGAAGAATTAAGCCTTCTTTGAAGACACCAAGTTCTTTACAGAGAAGGTAACTTGAAAGAAGGAACTTAAAGAAGAGGTGGGATTTTTGCAGTTGATGGAAAAGGAGCATTTAAGGGCATGCAGATATTCTGTGTAAAGTGATGGAAGCTTGAATCACAATGATACCTTGTGGGAGTGTAGGAAGCATCAGAGAATGTTGGGGAGGATACTAGAAGATGAAACTAAAGAAGCAAATACTAAAACGTTTGGGCTTTATTTGTTGTACTTAATGAATCATAAAAGAATATTTAGAAGGAACAGCATTTACTTGGAATTTAATTTCATCAGAAGGCTAAATTTTGTGGGAGAAAGATATAATACAGGAATAGGAAGACTTTGTTATATAATTTGCTACTTTAACAAACACGTAACATCACCAGGCCTCAGTATTCTCTTCTCTAAAATACACATTAACCCTTTCACCTCCATTCAAGGACTCTTGACTTAAAAATCAGTTATTTGATAACACTTGGTTTATTTTTGTTTTTGCTTTTTTATTTTTTACTTTTTGGGCAGCAGCAGTTTATGTTGTAAGACTTTGCTATCATTATCCAAAATATTCAACTCTATCTCCACCTTGATTTTGTAAATTATAATCACTTAATATTTAAAGAGTTAGTAAATGTAATAGTGCTTAATGAGTGTGTACCCTTTGTTAGGAACCATAATAAGATACTTCCTTGCGTTAATGCTGGTAACCCTTGCATAACATGGTTGTTAGCTTCCTTAAAAATGCCATTATACAAAACAAGGTACTAGTACAAAAAAGGGATTAGATTCCAAAAATTAAAAGTACAAACTATTGTATTTTTATAAATAAGAGAAATATCTTTATTAAAGCAATTTTCACCTATGTGTAATGTAGTAAAATGAAAACACAAAGTTTTAAAATGTATGTACTTAATACTTCACAATCAAAATAGATTTAAAATTCTAATAAATTTTAAAATTCTGCAGTCAAATCTGATACAACATCCACGCTCAAATGCAAAATTTCAAATGAGATATCTTTTATTACACTCCCTGTTATTCGGGGATTTCCCTAATTTTGAATGAGATATAGTTTGCTCTTAAAGGCTCTTATTACACTCCGTGTTGTTTGGGGATTTCTCTGATTCTCAAAACACGTTAGAGTGAAACTGTGTTCTAGAATGCCATGTTGTATGAGGGATTTTCCCAATTCTTGAACTGTGTTATAGCAAACCTGTGTTACAGAAGTGCCATGTTATACGGGGGTTACCTGTAGATATAGTTATATAAACACTTACTTTTCTGCCTTTAATGTGCCTGGGAATCTAGTGGAAATCCTGCTAAAATGAAAATTCTGATTGAAGGGCCTGAGAGGTTAATCCAGAGATTCTATATTCTTAACAAGCTCTTATGTGATGCCAACACCATTGGACTGAAGACTGTGCTTTGAGCAGCAAGCATATAAACAACCATGTTTTGTAAGTAAGAAAACAGGATTAAGACGACCAGTAATTTACCAAGGCCACAGAACTACCAAGTGGTTGAGTTAGGCAGGGTCTGAACTCAGGTAAAGAGGCTATCAGAGTCACCCGTGGAGGATGCAGAGGTTAGAGCCAACAGAGTCTATTTTGAAGAGGAGGCTGGCTGGCCAACTGTAAATGTGAGAATTTATTGAGAAATGGTGGAAAGTAGTGTTTGGTAAGTGGATTAGAACCTCATAATGGTTTTTTTTTTTTTTTAACTACAGAGCAATTTTGTAGTTTTGTGGTTGAGATGGCTTCTACAGTGTATCTTTGAACTGAAGTTAACTAATGGAAGGCCAAAATAAATTTTTAGAGCTAAGAACACTTGACCTTAGAGATAACTAAATCATAACTGTTGTTTTATAGATTAAAAACCCGAAGCCCAGAGAGGAGCCCCAGGCTGAAAATGTAAGTCTAGGCTCAAGCTGGGCCTGACTTACTGCCAGTGCTAGTAAGAAATGAAATGTGAAGACCTGAAATTGTTAGTGGTACACATAAACACTGAACTTCCTGAAGAAGTAGACCAAGGCCATGGGCATTTTCTCCTACCCTACTGTGTTCTAATTTCCCATGTGTATGTATTTGTGTTTGTATATATGTGCTGCCACTGTTTTAAAACTATGATTTCTTGTCCTTAGAGTTTAGTGAAATTGCCTAAAAGTGACTGTAAAAGAGCACTAAATATTGAGACATTTCTGGGTTAATCTTGGTGCATGCTAAGGGAAGCATTATGCCGGGAGATGAGTGTATGTTGGGGTTGGAGTGAGGAGTGATGTTCATTGTTTCACTTGATAATGACCAGTGTAGGTGTTGCTAACGCTGGCAGATTTCACCCAAGGGTCATGAAATCAAATTTAAGCTTTTCTATGTCATGCCTTCCTAGCTTGTTAACACACACAAAGGGGAAACTGGCAAGTTCAAAATGTGTTAGGGAACTCCTGGGTGAGTGTAAAGTGTTCATGTTGTTTTTGTTTTTCAGTCAGAGGGATCCCTGAAAAGTTCTCTGAAACTCCAACGCCAAAATGAACTGGACAATGCCCTAGTTACTGTGCTTAATTTGAGGCAGCCAAGCTAAAAGTTATTAGGAACTTCAGCTTTTTATAAGATTTGCTCTTCACTAAATGTGCAATAATTAGAGATCACTCTGGAGTCCATAGCTGAGCTGTGGAACACCAGGAGTAGTGCTCCTTCCCACTTTTCATTTTCAGAAACACTGTCAGAGCTAATCTTTAAGTGGAAAAAGCACATGATTTCAATTAGTTTCTAGGGAATGGTACCTTGAAATCTCAAATGCACCATGGATTATCACTTTGAAGTGAAACCAGTGACTTTATCACTTTTATGTATCTTCTGAGCAATCATCAGAAAAAGCATGTTCATTTTATATACATACATATATATGTGCGTGTGTGTGTGTGTGTGTGTGTGTGTATCCCACACACAATTTGTTGAAAGAGTGACAGGGTTCCAGCATATTTTAATGACCCTGACAATTTGTAGTCAAGTCTTTTGAGATGCCTTTGCTTGGAGAATAATTTTTTTATGTAGATAACTGGATATAGAAAACAAAAATTGAATGCCATTTTTATTTTGGGAGAAGGGAAAAGGAAAAAAGAGAAAGAAGACATCAATACATATCTGAGTTTCATGCTTCTTATACTCCTCTTTCATTATTTAGAAGTAAGATAACATTTAGAGAAGTTCTCAATAAACTTGTATTAAGCAGTAGACATCAGGACTATCCAGTTGGGTTTCACCAGTCTGTCTGCCATTGTAAGACCACAAAATTAGGTCCTCAATATGCTCAGGGGTTAACTCCAAAATAGGAATGTGGGATCCTAGCATTCCACCAGTCTTACATTTTCTCCTGAGGCATCTCTCCTGTGTATGGCTTCTTCCTTTGGTCCATTAGGTCTCCTCCACATCACTTTCTTAGGGTAGCTCACACTCAGTACATTGAATGAACTGGTCACCTAGAATCTATTTTTCAGCCTTATGTCATGGATCTACTTTATTCCTTTCTGGATAAGGTATTAATATTTGCCAATGATACATTTAATAAGGGGTTAATACACAAAATATATAAAGAACTTATACAACTTATGACCCCCAAAAAATCCAATTAAAAAGCAGAGTACATGAAAAGACATTTCTCCAAAGAGAACATTCATGGCCAATAGACATATGCAAAGGTGCTCAATATCACCAGTCATCAGAGAAATGTAAATTAAAACCACAGTGAATTCTCATCTCACGCATGTCAGAATGGCTATCATCAATAAATGAGGATGTAACAAATGTTGGCGAGGATGTGGATAAAAGGAAACCCTTGTGTACTGTTGGTGGGATTGTAAATTGGTGTAGCCACTAGGAAAACAGCATAAAGATTCCTCAAAAAATTAAAAACAGAACTACTTTATAACCCAACAGTTCTACTTCTAGACATGTGTCCTAAGAAATCCAAAACACTAATATGAAAAAATATGTGCACCCCTATGTTCACTGCAGCATTGTTTACAATAGCCAAGATATGAAAACAACCTAAGTGTCCATCAATAGATGACTTGATAAAAAAGTGGTATATATACACAACGCCATAAAAAAGAATGACGTCTTACCTTTTGTGACAACAACGATAGACCTAGAGGGTATTATGCTAAATAAAAATAAGTCAGTCAGAGAAAGACAACTAAGTCAGTTAGAGAAAGACAAATACCACTTATATGTGATATCTCAAAAAACAAAATAAAACAGAAGCAGAATCATAGATACAGAGAACAAACTGATGGTTGTCAAATGGAGAAGTTGAGGGACTGACTGGATAAAAAAAGTGAAGGGATTAAAAAGTGCAAATTGGCAGTTACAAAGCAGTCATGAGGATGTAAAGAGAATATAGAGAATACAGTCAATAATATTGTAAAAATTGTGCATGGCGTCAGATGGATACTGGACTTATCAGGGAGAGCACTTCATAAGTTACATAACTGTCTAACTGCTATGCTGTACACCTGAAAGCAATGTAATATTGAATGTCAACAGTAATTGAAAAGAATAAATATTTTTAAAAATAGACAAAAGCTTACAGAATAAAATATAAAGAAACAAAAAAATACATATATGCTTATATGTCACAATGAGTAGTATACCCAGATTTCCTTGATTTATTCTAGAGTGTTTCTAGCAATTGATGTTGCCATAGAAGAAAAGAGAAAAAAGTACATATGTGCTGTGACTAGAATCCTCAAAATAATTTATATTATGTTAGTACTTGACACTATGCTTATGCTTATGTTGGAAAAATATGTTTGTGCCTATCAAATGTTTTATTTTTAACACATTTTTATACATGTCGAAGTAGGATTTTAAACGGATGTTCATTATGAAGATTGAATCCTTGTGTTCATTTCCACTTTGTATCTCATTCGGAAGAAATTCTAAGCTAAAAAAAGTGGGTTCAGAGGGCACTCATTCTGTTAAAATGGGAAGTACAGAATAATCTCTTTTACAGATGATCTAATGAAATTAAACTGGCATTGGTATAACAGGCCCTTTTGTACAATTTTAAAGCATTTCCTATTGCTGGTAGATAAATATTGCAGTAACCCAAGAGAACCTTATTTAAACATGTTATCAAAATTGTAAAGAAAAATATATTTTGACTTCATTTCATCTACTTCTGTTTAATCAACCAGACCTCTTTCATGTTAAGTAATTTTAATTATTAAATCTGAGAGTTCCTGGATATTCCTTGTGAATTTGTTTGAAAATAGGTCTGTTAATTTATATTTTCTAAGGACTGTGAAGATAAATTTAAAAACTAGATTTTATTGCACTACAGGTATACTCTACAATGCAGACCTCTTCTGTAACACCCAGGCTGTGCTGTGCTGTAGATACCAAAAATACAATAAACAATACATGTATACTTGTAATTACATGTAACTATAATTAACATGAATTACCATTTTTGACAGATGTTTGCAAGGCACTGCTGGGATGTACAAGGGTTGTCTGGAAAAAATCCAGCCATAAATTCCTCTATTTTTCATATCACATGGCTGGATACTTTCTGGATGACCTCATCTACGAGTGCACCCAGCCACCGTCTATAATGACCATCCATTACAGTTTTGTTTACAGGACACATTTGGAATTTATCCCAAGTTTTAAAGAACCAGCTCTAAGCAGATTTTTCTAACATGATATGTAGTTCAAGTACAACTTTACTGGGAAATATGTGGCATACAGGGGTCTTCAGGAATGTTGGATAATCCATCTCTTATGATTTGTTTGTTTGTTTGTTTCTGCTTCCTTGCCAAATCTCAACAAACTCTTTCCAAGCATTCAGTGAATTGGGGGTCATTTTCATGGCCCCTAAGATTAGGTCTCATACCTCAACCCCCTTGCCAGGATTTTCCAGACACGTTCCCGAATATTCATCCCGTAAAACAATGACTCTAGATTTCTTTTCCCCATGCAAACTGGGCAGTGCAGCAAAAAAGCTATTCCTCACTGTAACACATATCACATAGATGAGAATCTGCTGACAGTTTAAGGTAAGTAATACCTGCTGGAGAAGAGTCAGTGATGTAAAGCCTTACGTACTGCAGGCTTGTTTAGCACAAGTGTCTCGAAGTGAGAAAAGTTGATCTCCTCCAAATACCTTATGAACTTGAAAACAGTGGTGGTGAGGAAGTGGGGAGTGAGTGAGATCACAGGCAGGAGGGGAAATACAGTAGGATGGAGGAAAAGACAGGAGGAGGAAAGAAGAAAAGTATCTCCTTTGGTAGGAACTGTGTGAATTAGTGGCTCTCTCAGAAAATTTAGAGTCAGAGTTATCAATTCTCTTGGATGCTTCTATCTGGATATATGACCTTGGGTGAATCACAGAAGTTCTTAGTCCTTGGTGTCCTCATTTGTAAGGTAGGAATCATTACCTGTGACACCTGCCTGAGAGGGGTGGGCATTCTAAGGACACAATGACTTTCTAGATGATATAGTTTACATTGCTGCAGCTTTGCCTAGGGCAGCAATTCCTCTCCAAATGATGTGTTTCTTTTCTTCTCATATTAGGATGTACATAGAAGATGACCCTCAGAGAGACTGTTCTTGCAGTCTAACAAGACAATATAAGCAGAAAGAGAAGTGTTGGCATTGTGAAGCTTAGTTTTGTTATCTCTATCCGGAGTTAGGAGCAAGTGGCAGACAGAAATACTCAGACTCTGTAATCAGATAAACCTAGATTTGACCTTGAATAAGTTACTTACCTCATTAAACCTCATTGGAATTCCTTTATAGAATAAGCATGATGATAGCACTTATCTCCTAGCATTGTGAGTATTAAATGAGATTATGCGTGGGCCCATCAATGACATAGAAATGTTCTCAAAGGTTTGTTGTGGTTGATCCTCTGTTGTTTTTGTTGTAATTCTGTCATTACTAGGAGTATCATTAGCTTTTACTGAATAAATACAAGTACATCTATGCAGCACTTACCTAGATAAGAGCTCTAGAGAGCTGTCCATGTGAAAAGAAACCCAATAGCATATCAGCTTCAACAATTAGGAATTCCTGTCTTTGCATCTGGGGCTCATATTTGAAAGCACTTTCTGTTTCTTCTGTTCATAACATTCTTACTCATATGGGCTACCTTTCCTCCTAAAGGGCCACATGAGCATCTCATGCCTTAGTTTCAGCTATTCTGGAGGCTAACTACATGTAACTTTAAAGTGTATTATTCAACCAGACCTTCTGAAGTAAAATCTTATAATATATACCTTCTAGTGTATATTTTAAGTCAGATAATCAACCCGAAATATACCTTTAAAATATAGTGATACATTATGGACAAAATAGCCTCAGAACTGTGAGAAAATCAATTTTCTGTTGTTTAAGCCATCTGGTCTTTTATTTGGTTAAAGTGTATCAAACTAATACAGAAGCAAAAATACCAATTTTATATCATGAAGCTGCTATTTTCCATTGTCAGGAAGTGGGCTTCCTAATATTGAAACTCAGAAGTAGTCAGAATTACCCACCGAGTCACAAGAAGTGATTTAAAACTGCACACTTTCCCATGTGAGGGACTGATTGTAGAAATTTTAGCAGATCACAGAAGAAAAAGTGTGTGTGCACGCTCTGTGTGTGTGTGTGTGTGTGTGTGTGTGTGTGTACTTTATATGATAAGGACTAAAATAACTTCCAGGAGTTATGTGGCAAAGGTGATTGGGTGTGTATGCCTAATTTCTTCTTCTAAATGCATCAGTCAGATTAAGTAACTTCTTCACTCATGTGAAGCCGTGAATAAGTAGAAAGAGGTCAGAAATGTGAAATTAATTCCACACGGAAGGAATCATCTGGATAGTGACCATCTCTATCACCAGTCTAGCAGTGATCTCAGAGACATAGCCCATTAGCATCTTCTATCTAGATCTAAAATTATTGAGCCCAAGCACTGGGGTGCCAGGAGGAATTAACCCTGTTGCTGTTTTGCCTTTGCAGTAGCCAAGCGTAAGACTGCGTCACAAACTAAAAATCAACTAAATGAAAATGAAGAAAGAGTAAGATCATAGTGATGATGATGATGATAATGAAATAATGGCAGCAGAGGTGCATTGCTTATTTTCATTTAGATGTTATCCTAACTGATGCCTTCTCCAATGCAGTTTACACAGTAACTGTTATAGGTATCATTGTTCACGTTTTAGACAGGAGACTGAAACTCAGGTCAATTAACTTTCCTCTGCTCATTCAGCTAGTCTGTAAGAAAGCCTGAATGACTAAAGCTAGAAGGAAGGAGGTGAAACGGGACATGCTGTGTCCCATGTTTTTGAGATGCTAAAGTTTGACTTTCCTTGGATAAACTTTTGCTGAGTCTGTGGCTAGAAATGTATTATAACACTTATCACCAAAGTGAACCAGGACCCTGGGATCCAGGGAAGAGAGACTGGACAAATGAGCAAGAGACTGTGGGGATGCTACAAAACTGTTTAGTTGAAGGGATCAGAAGTAGATACAGAAAGGGGTGTGGAGACAAGGGTCCTGTTCCCAGAAGAGGGACACTGTTGTATGAGGCTAAGAGTGGGTAGTTCATCAATGGTGATTGCTTAAAATTGGATTTGATGATCATAGCTTATTTTTCTGACATTCATAAATAAAAATGTCACTGGGATGGTCAAATGTTAGGCACTTGTCAATCACTGTTGCTGTCCATTCCCTATAGGATACTGTGGCCCCAGGCTGATTGACGGATATTCCTGAACGATTAGGATATCATGATTCATTGTCGTAAAGGACAAAATTTGGCAAAGGCCAAATGACTTGACTCCATTTTCCTCTCCAGGAAAAAGATGTCAACAATTTCGAGGATGATGTTTGAGGGAAAATGAGATAATGGACCAGTATTTCTTTTCCAGAAGAGAAAGAGCCTATTTTTTGAGGAGTGAACAATAGTATGAAAGGCTTTATCAACAACTTTGAAGCTGGGTTGGGCCCTTTCGAACTGAGAATCCCAGTAAAAGCAATTGGATGAGCAGCCACAAGTGTTCTGAGTAAGAGTGTCACAGATTCTGTGACCCAAGATTTTATTCTCTCGTGGGATATGCAAGGAACAGGCCTAGGATCTGACTCTTAAGCAGCTCAGGATCTAGTGATATTTATGTGAGGACATATGGGTCATGCTGCAGCCATGACACATCATTTCCAGATGTTTGCAGAATGTCATTGGCAGCATCTTTTGAGAGGCTGTTAACGAATAGGGCTGGTGCTTTGTTGATTCTCTTGCTCCTGCATTTTACTTTATGGGGAAGGGTGAATGCCACTTATACCAAAGAAGACTGTTGCAATGTATATGTATTACATTTGAACTTTAAACCTTCAGGAATGTTCTCAGTTGCGTCTTTGCAATCAGTTCTTATGTCTCCGAGCTGCTTAGGGGTCAAGAACAAAAAGGCAGATGCTCTCAAAAAGAAGTTGACCTCTTGGAGAAGTATGTTCTTACCATTAACCTTGCTGCCTCTTCTTACCACCCCCAACAACTCTTGACTCAGTCTACTCAACCATCAAGGTCTTCGCTTTAAGTAAGGAGCAGTGGTAGAAGGGGAGGTACAGGGAGGGCAGGGCAAACAAGAGCCAATGCTAGAATGCTAGCAGACCAGGGAGGCTCCTAGGCAGATAGTGGTCAAATGTGGGTGCGCCATGACGAAACCTGAGAGAGAGGGACTGAGAACCATCTTCTTTCTGAGTGGCTTTTTATCCCCTCAATGAAGCGTAAACGAACATGCAGCATTGACTGTTGGCCTGGATATCCATCTATATAGACTGTCCCCTCAGACTGGACAGTCCTGCTCTTCACATTTACCTTACCTCTATTCATTGTGAAACATTTTCTGCCATCATTTTTGGATAAATCACTGGACTTTTCTGAATTCACCACCTTTACAGGAGATTTTACTTATTATTGCAGCTACTTGGTTGCCACATATCCTCTGGCCCAATTATGCTATGAAATTATTTGGCTACTATTTTGCATTATACAGTCTTTTTCCATCACTTTAAGGATGTTGACAGATATTCTCTATAAATATAAGTATGCATATTTCCCTAATAATCATCAGTGATAAGTATCAGACTTCCTCTCCCATACCCCCACAATTTAAAATTCTCAAACCCATATTGAATTATTTTCAGAAAATTAAAATTCTGTTTGTAAAAAGAGATTAAGATAATTCCTCCACAAACGTTCTCTATCTCATCAATCAACTCAGGAAAAGAAACCATGTATATTTTCCTGGCTAAGATAAAATTTTCCGATTTTCCCAGCACGTGATGTTTTTCAAACAACTTGAGGAGGGAACAGATGTATATTCAATTCCCTTTTAAAGTCATTCTGTTTTCCCATTTATGTGAGAAACCGAGTCTGTTTTTTATTCTCCTTTTCTTCAGTTAAAATTCCTTTGGATGTAATAACCTCTGCCTCCTCACTACCCCACAGATCCGTACCGAATACTCCCTACACATAGCTGTTCATTTTCAACAACCCTTTTTGGAAGTTTAAATGTCACATTTGCATTTTGCTCAGTGTTTAAAGTACCAGAAGCGGAAAATGAAAGGGAAACCATAGGAGAGGGCCATTTGGGGAATGGGGTATACTAATAAATCCAGTCTTCTGACCCTGGTTATGGGTGTTCAACCTCCTAAGACCCTGTCTTTCATCCTGCCCAGTGGGAAATGCTGACACGACCCCCTCACCAGACCCTGCACTCTTCTTCCTCTGTTCCCATCAAGAGTTTCTGTGTGACAAGTGACCACAGTGTTGAGACATTTGCTTTCAGTGCATCTTCCTATTCCCTCAGATGAGGCCTTGTAGCAAAACAAAACCTAAATCCCTCTGTGGCTTTGCCGGACTTTAAAGCTGTAGAGATAATAAGGACTTCGGTGATGTGTTTTGATCCAGAGAAAGCCCTTTCTACCAGTTTTCAAAAGCAGATACATTGTCAATGGATAGTGCAGCAGTTTTTCATCCCTCTCATGGAATTAGCAAGATGATTTGTCATTGAAAAGAACAGGTAGGCATTGAGAAGAAAGCAGGTTGCTTCACAAAAGAGATTTCACAAATGTCATGTCTTAGGATCCAGATAAATGTGGTTTTAAATATTGTCTCTGTCACTTGGTAGTAAAGTGACTTTGAGACAGCTCATATGAGCCTCAGTGTTTGGTCTGTTAAGCCACAGTAACATACACTTCAAGCTTTGTTGAAGGATTGAGTGATAGGACATAAATAAATGTTCCTTAAACCACACTGGGTAATGTCTAAACATTCAAGGCCTTGTGATCATTAGTACTCTTATTGTATACAATACTATTTAATAATATTAGTATGCTGGTTTCTTTTTGTCTTTATTGACCTGTCTCTATTTTGAGAGACCCTCAAATGAATCTCTTTTTCCTTGGAAATACTAACTTTTTAGGACATGTATATTAAGTGTATTCTTTGACTCAAAAAAGCTTCATGGAGTATAGTTAATTTCTTATTTCAACAAGTACTAATGAGAAGCCTAAACTATTCCTTGTATTTTTCTACAGGCTGGGCAATCAGTAATGAATAAGGCAGATGAGTTTTCTAGAGCTTACATGTTCTGTTATGTTGCTGGGCTTTGCATTGATATACATCCCCAAAGATATCAACATTTGGCAATGGCTGGAGATTGTTTTGGTGATTATAACTGGAAAATGGGTATTACTGGTATCTATTGGGAATATATATATATGTATTATATATATATATATATAAAATTTGGAGTGTGAGAAATTTTTTCTTTAGCATATGCAGACAATATTTTTTCATACTAAATAATGCGAGCTTAACTTCCTCTCTTCAGTGAAAGCCTCAATAATATTTTACAAATTTTAGCTGCATCTAAAAATGCTTTATTTTGTTGGAGAATTTCAACTACACGGCAGAAAATAAAAGCCGTTCCTTTACATTAGAGGTTATTTTGAATTCCTTGAGTAAAACTGACAACCAATCCCAAGTTCAGTCCCTCAATCCTGAGATACAAATTGGATAGTAAACTTGTAAACTGAGAAGTTGCAAAATGTGTCTTCATTAGTTAAAGAAATAATCATGTACTTGGAAAAATCAGTCTGAAGTGTACCCATATGTATATGACTGTGTACATTCTATGACCTTGGGCTGCACTCTGATACACACAAATTATTCTGAAGTCTTCTCCTTCCTTTTCATTTGTAGTAGCAAGGTAGAGACTAGAAGGATGGGGAAGAATAGAAGAGGGAACTTAGAAACGTGCCTGGTGTCTTAATTTTCTTTCCATTTGTTTTCCCCACAAACCTTTAGTCTGGAGACTCCATCAGGCTGGGTTATTTCAGATGAGAACCATGTGAGCATAACTGTATGACCTGGTTGGTGGAAGGGGAAAGCCTCTCTGGGAATCCCATTGTGAGTGGGAGAAGACAGATGTGTTAGCAGCTGTTAGCTACATAATGAGTCAGCCCCCAGTGCCCATGGATAATCTGCACAACAGCTAATCCATTCACAGATAATCAATAATTGACCATATGTCACAGCTGGACTGTGTGGGAAGACAGCACATAAGGGGAGAGGAAAAGCAGGAATTTGACTGTTATCTTAAAAACAAACAAACAAAAAACCAACTTCATAATTATGGATAATAATAGTGGCCCATTCACATAAGTAACATTTGTGTTTTTGAAGGCATTATCACAAGCTCCCTTTAATTTGTTTTCTTGTGAAACAGACTAAGTCTACATACACACACACACACACACACACACACACACACACACACTTGAAATAAGAGTGCTTAAAAAGGATGTGAAAAAGAGAGGAGACTAACATTTACTGCTTACTAACTCTGCGTTAGTCACTAAGACTGCCTCGAACTACAGAACTAATTAGGGATATGACAGACAGAATATTGGCATTTCAGTTAGCAGTCTAATTCTCATGGAGTACAGTATTAATTATATGTTGCAAATCCAATAAAACACGACTTTCAATTGTAAATATTTTTCATTCTGTGTCTTTAAATCACAAAAATTCATGTCAACCTCACAGGATCCCTGTCTTCACTCTGCCTCTGACTTGTGTTGCATTTGGTGGTCATGTCACAGAGTATTTGCATATTATACTTGCATATCATTAAGCATGCTTGTGAAAAATTCAGATTCCCAGAACCTCCTCCTTAGTGATTCTGACTCAATTAATTGTGAGGAAGGCCAGAGATAATCACATTTAAACGAACACTTTCAGTCTGTGAGGCTGAAAAACGTTTAGAGAAACTCTATTCTGGAGCATAAGTCTCAGTCTGGGAACATTTGGCATAAGAATTTCAGATCAGTCAAGAGAATGTGGTCAGTTTAGGGCA
Organism: Lyroderma lyra; assembly: GCA_004026885.1. Lineage (NCBI taxonomy): Eukaryota > Metazoa > Chordata > Mammalia > Chiroptera > Megadermatidae > Lyroderma > Lyroderma lyra. The sequence continues at coordinate 104,148 of PVJL010004502.1, read as the reverse complement.
AATGAGACCCCAGTTCCTCCTTCTGATAATAATGCATCTGTATCTGTCTACTTTACTCATCCTGCACAGGCCAGGCTCTGATTATTCCATTCTATCTAAAGAAACCAAGTTCAGTTACCTTGTATTAGTATACAAATTATCACAATGCCATGTTTTGGTCAGATGAGAGTTTAGAATTTAAAAAAAAAAAAAAACTGACCTGAAATTTTGACTCTGTCACTTAATAGTTTTTGGCATGTGAGTCTTCCTGAATCTCATATTACTCATTTATTAAAACATTTCCTTGTTGATGTGATCTCTAGGCCCAGTTATCATTTCATACAGTTGAGTTACCTTTTATTAAAACTTGCTCTTTTGTTTCTATGATACTACAAGTCCTTGCGTTTCCTTCCACCCTTGTCTTCTGCCTGCAACTTACCAGTCTTCTTTGCTGTAAATATTACTTATAAACTGTTAATTTTCAAAATTTTATCTCCATTATGAGCCATCAGTGTGTGGAATTGTAAATACAAAAATGTCTAGTTGGCATCTGCCCTTGGGTTTCTTACAGCAATGCCAAGCTTCACATAGTCAGAATACCTAAAACCTCGAATTCCATTTCCTTAAGACTGTCATCTTTCACAAAAGTCTCTGCATAGGAGCCAAGTTTTTCTGGGCACTTCAGCTTCTGCAGCAGAAGTTCACGTGAACTTCTGAAGTAGCCTTGTATCCAGTCACTGCCATTCTTGTTCCTTTTAAGTACAGTATTGTGTATAGAAAAAGGGAATCATCTTAAAATAAAAACAAGATCAGTCAGTGCGTTGCCCTTGGCTATTATGAACTAAGTTGAGAATCTTTCACATGACCCCACTCACCCGTATTGCCTGGTCCACGTGGTCCACCTTGCCATTTTCTGCTGTTCTTGCTGCTCATTGTTCTTCAGCAGGGCCGCCTCCCAGGCTCTTCCACATGCTGTGTCCTCTGCCTGGAGCGTGTTTCTTCTTCCTGCTCCCTGTGACATAGCTAATTTGTCTTTGTCAGATTAGCTTTTTCCCTGGGGAGCCCTTCCTCTCAAACCCCTCCAGTTCCAGTTTAGTATAAAATTCCCTTTATTGCTTTTCATATACCTTAACATACATATTTTGTAATAATGTGTATGATTTTCAAATTAATGTGTATTTCTCCCATAGGAATATGAAGGCTGTCCGGAAAGTATCCAGCCATGTAATATAAAAAAAATAGAGGTGTTTATGGCTGGGATTTTTTTCTGGACAGCCCCTATATATGATATAAGTATCTAACCACTATGCTCTACACCTGAAACTAATACAAAATAATATTGAATGTCAATTGTGACTGAAAAAAAAAATTAAAAATGTGATTACTAATGAAAGTGTCAATTCCATTTTACATAAAACTTACTAGCTGGCATATTATATAGTTTGATAAATATTTTTTATATAACAAATAATTTCCTTATGAACTCTAGCCATCTCATCACTATTTTGAGTCATCATAATATTGCTCATAATAACATTTTATTTAAAATTGTTTTTTTTAAATAGGAGTATTTTCACTACATTGTAATGATTTCAAATCATCCTCAATTTTCTTGAAAATGATTGGTCATATAATTCATATCCTGTCTCATTCAGTACATATGTTGTGAATCCTTCTAAGTCCTTCTCAGCATCATGTTAGACCTCAAAGAAACAGGCAGTAAAGAACGTGACTATAGCCCTGGCCCGAAGTATGGGAAATTCGTTTGTTGTGTTAATATTTATCCATCAAATATCAGCTGAAATATTTAGTCATAATAAAAATGAGAGATGCTTACAAAAAAAAAGTATTTGTAGAGGAAATAAAAGGAATTTCTCAAGGCAGTAGTTTTAAGTATCGAAGGGTGAGTGTGAAGCTTGGAGAAAATTCTTGTAGCCCAGGGAGAGCAAGACAAAGGTCACTAAGTTATTTTAATTAAAGCCATTCGTTTGAGGACAAAAGGACGAACTCTATGGAAGACAGAGCCCCAGATTTCAACGCCTGCTGTCAGTGGTAGATTAAAGCTCAGAATGGGAAGGGGCGACTCATAGTCTGAGCTAAAAGCAAATAACTTTAATTAAGCCAGGTTCATGGGTCCAAGCTTGGAAGACATTTTTAATAAAAAGAGATCGCATGAACAAGGAAAATTTTATTCACAACCTCACCAGGCTCTTTCCCTCTGTCCTTTTGAATTGCCTTTCACAGTTTCTTTAACACATTTGGGCATGAGAGTAGATGAAAGAAAAGCAGTTCTGACCTGTGGCTTAAAAGTTTATGAAATGAGAATTGGTAGTGATGCTATGGACATTCACCAACAATACTCCAGATTCAGAATAAAGCAATTTTAAAGTCATATAAACTTTTCAATGCAAGAATAAGTTTCCATCTTCCTTTCATGCAACAGATCAATTCAACAAATTGTTACTGAGTACAAGGTCTGACAATTAAGTTTGCAAACTTGCTATAGTGCACTTATGTTAGCAGCACTGTACAAACAACTCAGTGAGGTTTCATAACCTAGGTATATCAGTGTCTCACAGCTGTGTTTGCATCAACATGTGGCAGTGTCTTGCTGAGTGGCATCCATTACTGTTGTCGCATGTTTTTGTGTGCTCTCATGAGATTGTTGGAGCTTAAATTAGAGCAACCAGGAACAAATATTAAATTTCTTGTTATGCTTGACAAGAGTGCAAGTGAATTCAAAGACATGTTAGTCCAAGTTTATGAGGATAATGTCATGACAAAGATGGTAGTGTACAAATGGAATAAACGTTTTTCTGAGGGAAGAGAAAGTATCACTGATGAAGAGAGGTCAGGGCGACCAGTAATGAGCAGAACTGACAAAAACAATGCAAAAATTTGTTGAATTGTGTGTCAAAATCATCGGCTGACTGTGAGAAGCATGGCAGACCAAGTAAACATCAATAAAATAACACTTAGTAAAATCTTGACATGAGAAAGGTATGTGCAAAAATGGTCCAGAAGGAGAGTCGAAGTTTGTCAAGACCTTTTGGAGAGGCAAGATGATGTTTTGGGTGGTGTTATCACTGGTGGTGAAACATGGGTGTACTAATCAATATGACCCTGAAACAGAACGTCTAAGTATAAAATGGAAGTCAGCTAATTCTCCATGACCAAAAAATTTCTGCCAGTCCAAATCAAGAGTCAAAACAATGCTGCTAAACTTTTTTGATATCAGAGGAATTGTTCATTATGCATTTGTATCAATTGGACAAATAGTTAATCAAGCTTACTATTTGGAAGTGCTGAAAAGGCTTCATAAAAAAGTTAGATAAAAACAACCTGAACTTTTCACCAACAATTCATGGCTTTTGTAGCACAACTATGTACCAGCTCACAGGGCACTGTGAGGGAGTTTTTAGCCAGTACACAAATAACTGTATTGGAACACCCTCCCTACTCACTTGATCTGACCCCCAATGACTTCTTTCTTTACCCAAAGATAAGGGAAATATTGAAAGAAAAACATTTTGATGACATTCAGGACATCAAGGATAATATGATGGCAGCTCTGATGGCCAATTCAGAAAAAGTTTCAAAACTGCCTTGAAGGGTGGACTAGGCACTGCCATCAGTGCATCACTTCCCAAAGGGAGTACTTGGAAAGTGATCATAGTGGTATTCAGCAATGAGGTATGTAGCACTTTTTCTAGGATGAGTTCATAAAATTAATTGTCTGACCTTGTGTTTATGGTGTAGTCAGTACTGTTCTAGATTCTGAAGTTGAAATAGAATACAAAACAGGTTAAAAATATGCTATAATAAATACGATGGTATAAAATAAAGAAGGATTATGTGTATATGTTAGATTATATTAGAATGTGTAGCATATTAAACAGTTTAAAGTTAAATACAAAGAAAATGGAAAAATTGAAAACACTAGGTGAAGGGAAAAATCATGCTGGGCATGACTGAATATTTTTGAGAGAACCTTCACTAAAACAATTCTAGTGACTGGCTGTTTGTCATAGAAATCTCTAAATGCTACATGTTCCTTTCTTCTTTTGAGCTTCAGTCTTGGGTTAAACTGTTAGGCTCTCTGCTCACATTTTTACAAAGCATATAATTCTAAGAGGTTTAATTTGGGCTAGAGATAGAGTCTTCTGTTGCACTTATAACAGTGTCATCCAACATTCACTGTTTGTCTGAAACATTATTTTTAATTATTAAGCTGACCATCAACAAAATTAACAAGAAAGCCATACTGAATATGTTGGGCCATCAAATGTAAATATTGAGATATAAAGTGTTTGTATTTGTGGTTCAAAGGCACAGGTGCAGGTTCACTAGAGCTTCCTGGAAAGAAAAAAGTATACTCACACGCACATGCACACACACATATCTTCTGCTATAAAACTCAATGTTTGTGTCCCTCCAAATCATATATTGGAACCTAATTCCCAATGCAATGGTGTTAGGAGGTGAGGTCTTTGAGGTAATTAAGTCATGTGGGTGAAGCCCTCATGAATGGGCTTAGTGCCCTCATAAAAGAGGTCCCAGAGTGTACCCTTATCCCTTTTGCCCTGAGAGGTTACATTGAGAAAGTGGCCACCTATGAATTAGGAATCAGATCCTCACAAGACAACTAACAGCCTGCAGCTTGATCTTGGAATTTGAAGTCTCTAGAACTTTGAGAAATAAATCTCTGTTGTTTATAAATCATCAGTCTATGGTGTTTTTGTTATAACACCACAAACACCTCTCACTTATTAAAAGATACATGATTGTTTACAGTGGAAAAGCACTGAACTTGGAAATAGAAAATCCAGGATCAAATCCTGGATTTGCAATAGATGAGATGGTGCCTTTTATAAGCATGGTTTTCTCCTCTGTCAAAGGAAATATTAATACCTGCCTCAGGTATTTGTGAAAGAACTAAATTACTTTGAACTCCCCTCCCCAACCCCCCCCCCACACACACACACAATGTCAGGTAGCTACATAAACATAAGTACAACTGCAGTATAGCTGGTGAGTATAATTTTTAAAATATCCCAGCCAGTAAAGAGTAAAGTGGTAGTAATTATATCTGTAATTCCAAGTATGGAGGACAATATAGTATCAGGAACAGAAAATATCTGGTTAAATTGTATGCTGTGGTACATCTTTTTAATTGAAAAACACGATTTGTTTTCTATTTTGCTAATCATCACCTATGTCAACATTGATAAACTACAAATTATAATTTTGTGTCAATATTAAACCTATAAAATATTGTTAGCAACTAGCATAGTTGCATCAAAATGTTAGCTTGCTGGATAAATATGTACTTAAGTAGACAGAGCCCATGGCCTTCCCAGAGCCAAGCTTCTAAATGTTACAGCAGTTCTAACATACTTTCAATTAAATAAAAATTAAAGCTCAGAAAATGTCACAAAAGGTTAAACTAATATTTGATCATTAATCTGCTTATGCAAAAGGATATTTACAACTGTGCATTCAGAAGTGATCAACTCTGCTTTCCAAGTTCCATGAAACCAAGGTTTAAAGTAATGTTTGATTGAACTTTAAAGCACAGTTTCTAGGTAGTCTGTGCTCTGTAGACAATCTCTACTGATTTTGATTCTTTAATAAGGCACTGAACAGTGTTTGTATTATACTACTTTTCTTTTTTAGTGCAAGAAGCAAAACATCTTATGATTAGAGTCAGTTCTTATCCAAGATCACAATAGATCATCTTGCCCAAGAGCGTCTAATCTGAGTCATAAAAGATGTTAAGTGGTGCATTCATTAATCTCTTTAAAACAGATATACCTGAACCACCTGTGTATCCAGACACTTTAAAGAAACATAGATATATTATAATCGCCATTAGATCCTAAATGTTATGATACTCTCTTCTACTTAAGGTGTAGCAGACCAGTCCCTGCTCCTTCCTCTGGAGATTTAAGTGTATTTGATGCTTATCCTGGGAGGAAGGGCTAGAGACCAACAATTCCTAGTAGACAGTTATTGTGCTATTTAGCAACATTCATTGCTTACCATTTAATACACCTGATTTCTTCTGCCTTTTCTTATAGCTCATATTTGCCTATGCTTTAATCATTGTGAATATGGAACTTTTCATATTTTCCATTTCCAATACATCTAGTTCCATAGAGCATAGTTTCACACCTGGGCCTAAAATGAACCATTCTTACTGGAGTCTATGAGAGAGAGAGAGAAAATAATAATAATAATTATCTTATGAGGAAATGGATTGCTTTTAAAATGAAATAGCATAATGTGTATTGACATCATACATCTTTCCAGGTTGTGTCATATCAAATATAGACAAGCCAGTTCTGTCTGGGAAGTTCCTCTTTGGTTTTGTGTTAATTCGGTATACTATCATGTGTGCTCTTCTACTATGGAGTTAGACCTTAGAGATAAAAATCCAAATAAGAATAGAAGGTGTCTTACTAGATAGCAGAGTATTAATTAGTAGTACCCATTTGATAAATCATGAATTTTCAAATAATGGATATTACAAGTTATATACAGTCTCAAAGATTTTCACCTTATCTCTGAATCTGTATTCATTTGTGTACTGGGTCCAGCAGAAGTAATGCCCTTTTCTATGAGCTGATAATAGCAAATCTTTTATTACAAAATTATAAGCATGCAATTTTGTAACATAGCAATATTTTATCTACTTAAAAAAAATGTTACTTCTGCCAGACCCTGTATATAGTGAAAGCCAGCTATACAGACATGAAAATTATGAAAATTTCGTGTGTGTGTGTGTGTGTGTGTGTGTGTGTGTGTGTATGTTTACTCTAACAAAGAGAATACCTTTACATTTTTTTAAAAAAGATTCATTTTAGAGTTTACATTGGCAGGAACTTCCATTTCTTCAATGTAAAGGTATTTATTTGTTCCTCAAACTTTATTTGTATCATGTTCTCTACTGTGCCTTGTCTTAAAGATGTTAGTGATAAGAAAAATAATACGAAGTCTCTACCCTCAGGAAGCTCACAATTGAGATTTTAACTTGATATCACCTAGATCCCTATGTATAAAGTTTATTTATCATTTGATATCTTTTTTTGGAAAATTAGGTGGCAGTCAAAAAATGGTGTAGGGGACCCATCTATTGACTTAAGATGTGGAACTCTCTCATTTAGTGAGACAAATGTTTTAGAAAAAAAAAATACACACACACACACACACACACACACACACACACACATACACATTTTTATAATTCAGAATCAGATATTTTTAAGGAAGATCAGATTTTTCTAATATTTAAAGTGACAGATGAATTTTTCACCTTTTCTTAACTTTAGATACTTTTTAAAAGAATGAACAGTTTGTGGGAGTCCCAATCAGAGTCAATTATAGTTTGATTGACTTACTTTGGCATTTAAACCCCTAGAAGAATAACATCTAGAGGTTATTTCTTTATGAAGAGAAAAAAGTGTGCTGTCCCAGGTCTATAAGATTTAGAATTTTAATATTGTCTCAGAAAATAGCCATGGTGCTTGACTGGACATAGCAAAAAATATATGACACCGAAATTAGACATCGGAAATTTGGAATGAAATTTAAAATAAAAGAGGGGGAGACAAAATATAGAAAACAGCAATTTCATAAAACTTTATGGCTAATATATAGCCAGAATATTTATCTCTTAATGAAGTTTTTGTTTTCCCCACATGTTATTACAGTATCTTTATAGCTTATTCTGATTATCTGCTATGTCTACTCTCACTGTTCCTTTTTATAGGTTTCTTGGGTATTTTTGAGTTTTTACTTTCCATATAAATTAAGATAAATTTATCCAGTTCTCCTTTGCCATCTTGCTCTCATTGCAGTTTCAATAGGAACTGCATTAAATTTATTTATTAATTTTGGGAGAATTTGTCATAATATTATTTATGTTCAAGAAGTCTTTCCTTTTGTTGTACAGCTTTTTTCAAAAAGATCTTGTGACTTTCTTCTATTAAATATATTCCTACATTTTAAAAATTGTTTATTGCTATTGGCAATGGGTTTTTAAATTTTCATTTTGCATATGTTTTGCTGGAATAGAGGGAAATTATTGATTATTGCATACTTGTATTATAACTTACTGCTTTACTATATTTCCTTATTAAATTCTAGTTCTAGATGCAATTGTAATCATCATCAAATAAAGATAGGTGGACATCTTTTTCTAATGCATATGTCAATTATTTTATCATTGCAATTGCTAAAAGCCTTAAAGTAACATTAAATAATGAGGACAATATACAGTACTTCTGTTTGTGGTTTGAATTCATATGGTTTTGGTGTTTCACTATTCAGAAAAATGGTTGCTCTAGCATTCTGTAATCCATCTTTATTTTATTTAGGTTCTTCTCTCCCTATTTTACTTTAGAATTTTAAAATTGAGAATGAATGGTTGCAATTTTTCCAGTTTTATTGAAATATAATTGACCTATAACATTGTATTAGTTCAAGGTATGCAACATAATGATTTGATTTGAGTATATACTGCAAAATGATTTCTACAATAAGTTTTGTTAACGTCATTCACCTCATAGAGTTATATTTTTCCTTATAATAAAAACTTTTAAGATTTACACTCTTAGCAACTTTCAGATATACAATATAGTATTGTTAAATATAGTCACCATGTTGTATATTACATGTAATTCTTATTTTTACATTGCAGTGAGACCATCAAGTCTTTTACCTTGCCTAAAAATGCCATCTGTGGATTTTTTCTTTTTATAATGTATCATTTTCAGTTCAAAGTTTATTTTATTTTCTTTCTCATTTTAAAATATACATATGCTTAATTGGGCACCGTGAATTAAGATATGGGAGTTTTTTTCAGAAGAGACTGAAAATCATGATGAGGAAAGTAGGAAGGAAATCATGTCAAGTACCAATTAAAGAACCAGAGGAGATCGTTTTGGAGTGAAGATATTAATACCTCACATAGACTGTGACCTTCCTCAGATATTTAAATGGCTGTGATGTGGGAGAGGATATGTACCTAATCATTTACCTTTTAGAAATCCACTACCTCCACCATTATCACCACTACCACCACCATCATCACCATGTCAACATAATAGTGAAGACTTCTGAATGTGGAGGCAAGAAAAAGTCAAACCATGTTTATGTGTTGGGCCATGTGGTCCTTACTCTTTGACTGAGAGTAGTAACCCTAGCTCTCATCTCTGTTCTGCAGCAGTGATGGCTCTTGTGCCAAGGGTTGTGTCTTAATCCTAATAGTCCCTTCCCATGCTCATTGTTTATCACCACTTAACTTCATACAGTCCTCTTCTCACCCCACCAACACAGTCTCCATGATGACAGGAATTTACTGCCTTTTTATTTGCTACTATGACTCAGCACATAAAATTGTGCTGGTTATAGAGCTGATGTTCAAAAATATTTCTTGAATTAATTGCAGTGAATACATCAACTCTGTGGTACCTTTCAATTAAACCTTTAAAATATTTTAAAAAATAATTATAGTCAAATTAAAATAGGATAAAACCACCTCAAATTAAATATAGAGTAAGATTGCCTCAAATAGGAGTGAGTTCCTGGTCAGTAGATGTCTTCTCACAAAGATTATGGCAAAGATTTTTGTACTGACCTCAGGAACTAAGATGTGGTACTGGGATCCAGGTACCAAAAACATGGTTGGAACAGCTAATTTTTTAAAGTCCTTTCTATGCTCATTTATTGTTCACTTAATTCACATTCTGTTATTCTCTTAATTTTTCCAAATTTTTGTTTGCCAAACAACATACACATACATATGTGAGCATACCTGCACACATGCGTATGACACATTTTTTTCATTCCCTACCAATGACTTGTTCTTTTTTTTATTTATATTTATTTTTTTATTTTTTTAATTCATTTTTATTGTTAGACTTAATTGGGGTGACATCTGACTTGTTCTTTTTAAAATGAACGTATAGTTTTACAAAATTTTCCAAGACTCGTTTTGTGCATTACACAAGTGTTTGAAACTTGGAGTGTGACTGCCTTCGGCATAATTATTTTAAATAATGCTGTAGCTTTTATGTAACATAATAAATGTGGGCTTTATTTGCTTCTAGGTAAAAACTTAAATTTTGCATGCATTCATAACTAACCAAAGTACAAAGTAATTAACACTCTTCAATGCTTTCTGATAAGGGCAGCCATAACATAACAATTAAGCCCTCAAAATTCACAAAGAAGATACAGAAAATTATAGTCTTTACATTCCATATTAAAATTTGGAAATCTGGTTTTGGTGTCTGTAAAGCGAGCATGTGTGTATTAGGTTGGGTGGAAAAGAAAGTTGGATTATTTTAAAGTTTTAATTAGAGAACCTGCAATCAGGTACTACTAAATAATTGTTTAAAATATGGAAGTTTGGATTGAATGATTTTACCAATAAAAATATGTTAGTATTCTTAGTTAAATACAGAACTAAAGAAGCTCTTAAAATAGTTTAACATATATAAACTGCACCCTCAAGCACCCACCCCAGTTCTGTTTTTCAATGTATAATCAAGAGTTAGGAAGTTTTACTAGTGAACGTCTAAATTACATCTAATTGGGTGATTATAAATATGTAGACTTTTTAAAAATGAGTTGTGCTAAGATTTTTTTAGTTGTGTTGCCTTAATATAATTTGAGGCATGATCTTTCTAAAATATTACATATGATCTAATGGAGGCATAATGACAACAACAACAATAATAATAATAAATAATCCTGAGCTCTAAATTTGATTGCAGTGCTATTACAGGGCAGCTTATGACAAGCATTGCTGATTTATCCACTTATAGATTTCATAATTTACCCACTGCTCAATAGGTTAAAGGGCCATACATTCAGTTTCACTCCTGCAGAATGTAGTATGATATAATTGTATAATACTAGTATGCTACAATTATAGCATTATAAGATTAAAACAAAATCATTAATAGTATGACAAAATTCTACGACATTGAAATATATTTTTCAAGAAAATGAACCAAGCCTTATGATTTTAATTATGATATCATACTAAATGTATGATAGGATTTTTTTTTTCTTTTTAAAGTTATTTCAGTTACTTTTGGTGTTATTACTTTAGCTATGTGGCTTTTAACAGTGGATAAATCTCTCTGTGCTTCAGTTTCTCACCTGTATACTGCAGATATTGATGATACTTTGGGTTGTGATGAGATGAGGATATTTTAATACAAGAACATTGCTTAGACTATTGAATGGCACTTAATATGGTCTCAGTAAATTTTACATAATATTAGCATATTCTTTTTTGGGGTGTGGGGGAGTAGTTCCCTGGCTGGAAATCAAACCCAGGCTGCGGCATTGAGAGCACAGAAGCCTAGTCGTTACCCCACCAGGGAACCAATATTAGCATATTCTTTATTATATCTGTTTTAGTAGATTCAAGTTGAGTTATTTTTCTCATTCACAAACATGGGAAATCTAAGAATATTATATTGAGTCTATTATAATTAATCTTCTCTAAACTCTAAGATCCAGCCTCAGTTTGCATTTCATAAGTGAGAATAAGAAGAAACTTTTCCTAACTTGACAATATGAGATTTTATCTTTTGAATGGGTTGTCAACTTTAGTATATAATTACTAAAGTTATATTTACATTATAAAAATGTTATGTATAGTCAATATTATACATATGTATGTATATGTGTATATGTGCTTATACATACAAACACACATAGACACAGACATTATGACCTTTTCAGGACTTGTTTTTGATTGGACAATTTCTGCTGCTCCTTTTCCTAAAAAGGGAAAGAAGTTGCCATGCAGGAAGGACAGGAGTGGTATAAACATGTTTCCTCAGAGGTGGTTTCTAGTAATTCATTTATGTGGAATATTGAAAAGGTCAATGTAATGCAGCATGCTATCTAATTTTTTGAAAATATGAGGCATTAAAATTCTGATGCCTCATTCAAGGTTGTAATGAGAACATAACACAAATTGAACCTATTATTTAGACAGTGATAGTAATGAGAATGGGAAATGAAATAAACTTAATGATACCACAAGTGACTTTTTTATTTCAAAATTTCTGAACTTCCTTGCTGTCTATATTGCAAAGGGAAATGATAATATACATATAAATACTATTTTTTTGAAATTAAAATACCCCATGAAAGAGGAGGCCAGTAAGATAATTTAAACACTAAAAAATTAAAAAGTTTACAACAATTGTGCAAAATCAGACCCATGGAATACTTCTCTTTAATAGTGATTCCCATTTCAGGAGGACAAATTTTCTGAAAATGTTCAATATAAAAGCAGCACAGGTTTATATAGAATTAATAATCTTAGAGCTTTAAAAGTAATTAATATGTTAAATTTTTGGGTAAGTGAGATGAAGAAATGAGTTGAGAGAAATCTTTATAGCTATGGTAACAGAGTAGAGATTAGAAGTCAGCTCTCTCAGCCTCCAACCTGTACCTCTAACCCTTTCCATCTCCCTTTTCAAATAGTAATTCATTGACTGTTATGTCCCAGCAACCACCTTTTGTTGTTGTTGTTTTGTTTAATTAAATTCATTGGGGTGACATTGGTCAGTTTCATAAAATGAAACAAAAGTTTGTTCACCTCCTCAAAGAAAAAAGGACTCATCAGGTAATCATGAGGATTTTCAGCCATAGAAAGGCCAACAACAATCTATTATTTCTTATATTGTTGTTAAGAACCATTAACTGTTTGGTTATATCCAAAGCTCAGATGTTGGCTGAGTACAGAGAAGGATATCTGCTGAAGAGTTTTATTAAGTAGACAACAAAGTTGGATCTTTTTATGCCCAATGTGTACTTTGTACCCTAAGAGGTCTAGTCAGATGGACCTCATTGATCTAAGTTGTCTGGGCTCTGCACATGGTTAAACTGTGATGAATGTGCTTTTTCTTTGTAGTTGTGTGTTCGGTGAATTTATTTTGTGTTTTGTACCTTCCATTTCAACTTAAAAGAGGGAAGTTGGAAGATAGGAAAACCTTTTAGTCATGAATCACGATAGAACTACCTAAGTTGTCAAAACCAAAGATACTTTTTATTCTTCCCCTTTTATGGTATTAAGTCATAATTTCGTTCATTTGCTAACTCTACAAATATTAATACTATGTGCCAAACTGATGTGAGCTTTGATTTAAAAAAATAAGCGAAAGCAGTTATAGTCCCTGTGTTCAGGGAGAGTAATGGCAAGTGAAGTAATAAGTATTAAACTATCATTGTAATAGAAGTTAAATTTCACCAGTGATAACTGATGTACCAGAGAGGTACAAGTAATGATAAAAATATATCATAGAACAATTTGTTTACCACTATAAAGCCAATATCTAGGACAGTGCCTGCAGCATCGTGGATACTCAATGAAATTTGTGAATGAATTTGACCTGGTCCTGAATGGCTTACCTCAGGAGTTCCTGCTTGAATTTTGCTCTGGAGATGAGGAGAGTTAATATATGGAGAAAGTAGGGTTGAGAAAAGCCATTGAAAAGGTTCTGTGGGTCAAGAATCCTGCTGAGTTCAAGGGACTAAAAGAGGGCTGTTGTTTCCAACATAGGGAGATTGCATATATAATAACATAAATAATATGCACACACACGTATATGAAGAGAAAGAGAGCAAACGCACTTGCAGAATATAAACTACCATATTTAATGTGCTTAATAATAACTACCTTATATAATGTGCTCCTGTGTTTAATGTACAACCTCATTTTTGGCCCAAACTTTCAGGGGAAAAAATTCTTTCGTTATAATTTTTTAATTGAAATTTTTGTTTGTTTATATTTAGGTCCTTGTGTTTTGGATTATAAAGGAATTTTAGCATTTATTTAACATATTATGGTATAAGAAATTTTATGTTTAGAATCTTTTTATGTAAAACATAAACTGATTATCATATTTCAGGGTATTATTTTGCATATGAATATTACTGATTTCTAGAGTTACACTTTTAACTCATTTGCATAAATAAAAGAATTAAAAATCATTCATATAGATACTGAATCAGTACTACCCATGTCTAATGTGCATCCTTATTTTTCCCTCACAAATTTTGGGCAGAAACATGCACATTATACACAGCAAAATACGCTAATTTGGAGAGGTAGATAGAAGCAAGATTTTGCACTGCATTGTGGGCCATATAAACAAAGACTATTCCCCAACAATGGGTCTCTTTTGAAGTGTTTTAGGTGGGGGTAGGAGTGAGTGACCTCATCCGATTTCTCTTCCTGTTAAAAAAAATTAATCCATGGAGATAAAATCTAATCTAAACTTCTAATTCAGTTAAAGTGACCACTGCTCAGTGCTTATTAGTCTTCTCAACAAAGAGCCCTTGGAAGTGCTGGCCAGAGTCTTTGTTCGCATTTTTAGCAGAGCTGATGTTTCCTTAGACTTGTTGAAATATTAAAAATATCTCAAGATATTTATTATCTCAAGATAAATTATTATCAGATTCCCATGGGTTTGGAACATTTAGGATTAGATCTAAAGGAAACTAGAATCTCTAGATGAAAACTTTATCCCTGACAAGTGTTGTTGAATTCAAGAAAGAGTGAAGAGCAAATGAAAAACATTGGGAAATAGTAGGAAACAGGACTGGGGAAATGCAGAAGGATAAAAATAGAGCTCTAAAATAGAGCTCTAAAATCCTAGATAGAAAGATATACCTAAAACTTGGAGATTTGGGGCATTGGTACCAGATGAATATGCATAAATCAGCACAGAAAATGGAGAGAATCATATATAAAACATGTTACCAGTTATGCTTGTAGCCAGTGTAAGAGAGAAAATTTGTAGTTGGATCAAATCAAAGTAACTTATAGAAATAAAACCATGGGAAGAACGCCATACAAAGCAAAAATGAATTCCATCATACTCAGTAGTAGACAAGAAACAAATATGTCCTAATTATAAATAAGAATATTCTCAATAATAGAATTAATTACTGATTAATGTATTCATTAAGAATATTATTGACACTGTAGAATATGTATGCCTGAAACCTATGTAATCCTTGCTAACAGATGTCACCCCAATAAGTCTAACAATAAAAATGAATTAAAAAAAAGAAGAATATTATTGAATGCCCAACATGTTCCAAGAACAGTGCTGAACTAAACACATATCATACTCATAATTGTTACACCCTGCTGTAATCTGATGCTTTCATATGCCCCTTCAATTAAGAGTAATCCCTTTAAATAATTGAAACAAACGAGCCTTATCCTAGTAGTACCCCAACATTATAACAAACCCATAGAAAATGAGAGTCTAAAATAATAGTCTTTTTTAAGCAGGCCACGTCTGAGCTCCGTATACATATACCTGTCCTACCCTCAAGTCCTTGCCCAGTCAGCATGTCAGCTAGTGCACCTTGAGGTAGCTCTATCAACCCACATGTTTAACTTGACACGACTGTATCTGTTTTAGAAATTTGCTGAGGTCCCCTGATTCTCTGTGCATAAGCTCTGCAGCTCCTTGCAGGAGACAGCTATTTCCTGAAACTTAACTAGTTAACAAAGATTGTCACAACATTGCCTATCATTCTCCTGGCCTCCCCTTTGCCTGGGGATGGACCAATAGGCCTAGGTGACATATGGGTATTTGGTCTAAGATCACAGAGCCCACCCTGGATTATCATACAGCCTTCCATCAGCACAGTTTACAGTCGCTTCTTCTTTTTTTTTAATTCATTTTTATTGTTAGACTTATTGGGGTGACATCTGTTAGCAAGGATTACATAGGTTTTAGGCATACAATTCTACAGTGCATTGTCAACTTGATGTATGATAAGTTCACCACTTAATGTGACTTCTCTTTCCATCACCTTATATTTAGCTTCCCCCCCTCCCACACCCTCCCCTTTCTCCCCTCCCTATCCTACTTGTCCCCAAATAAACATTAAACTATTGATTGTCTCCATGGGTTATTTGTTTGTTCATTTCTTTTTTATGTGGGTAGCTCCCTGACTGGGAATCGAACCCAGGCCACAGCGCTGACAGCTGACAGTGACAATGCCGAAGCCTTAAGCCACTACACCATCAGGGAACTCCCTCTTCATTTCTTTTTTCTTTGCTTTCAGTTTTATATTCTGCATATGAGTGATGTCATACAGTTCTTTGTTTTTTCTCTTTGGCTTATTTCACTAAGCATGATGATCTCCAGTCCCTTCTTTTTGGACCCCATTCAGCAAGTGAGATTTCTTTGGATGTTCACACTGGCCACTGTGGAATCCCAAGTGTTAGGCTCTATTGGATATTGCTTATGACAGTGCCAGATCTCACTTTCTTCATTCTTTACATTCTCCCCTTCAATCATAATCCACGTTGTTCTGCCAGGGAGCTTCAAGTCTGAACTTTTTAAGTCATTACATGTAAGTATCCTGACTTTAGTCATTGCCTCTCTCTGACTAGCTTATCAGAAGACTTTGCAGAGAGAAAAAGTTATGTGTGTGTATGTATATGTAGAAACACATTTATCACACACAGATACATGTACATGCATATATACACTACTAGGATTCAGAGGAAATTTTAATTATTTTTTTCTAGGGGAAGATTCACAAAACTCTAACATTTTTGACTGGACCTGGAATAACATGAGTCTAAAACAACCCCTGCCCTGGAAAAGCCATGAAGCGTCTGGGGTTAAATGCTGACCGGAGGATTAGGTGGGCTATAATGGGATGCCATGGAGTAAGAGATGTGTTGTCAGGTTGACAGCTCTTTTCATGATCAAGTGAAAGTTCCACTTTCTGTTGATGGACTTGGCATTGGACTGCACCAGTCCCAGTGCCACAGTAGTCCCCATGTCACTCTCTTGTCAAAAGTGCACTGATCTACAAGTAGGGAGACCTGTATTCCAACCTTTGCTCTCAGTTTTCTGTCTGAGAGATATTGAACAAGCCCATTACCTCTAATGTCCTTGGTTTCAACTGTTCAATAAATGTGTTGGATTTATATACAGATATATACATTTTCAGCTGTGGCTACTAAACAAACAAGCTAAAGAGAGATTGTCTGAATTCATCCTTGACCACTGAATCAAAGTATCTACGCAAGTAGCCCACCAGCATTTTTAGAGGAGGTCCTCCTGATTATAACATGAAGCCCCATTGAGGATCAGCTATGCAAGGACACTGTCTGTATTGCTGAAGTTTCTACCACTAAGAGCCTCCATTTACTCTCTAGCTCTCATGCATATTGAAATGTGTCAATTAACCAACATAAAAGTTTTTATTAAGATAGATACTGTTTTTCTTTCCCCCCCTTTTTTCCTTTTTTTTCCCCCTTTTCCTACAGGAATGCTATTATTTCTATGTGGAAAATACCCTGTTCATTTTTGCCTGTTATCTTCTACTTATAGTTTTTGGGTTTTTACTTGGCTATTACTTCTTCCTTGGAGTTAAGACTTGGTGAGAAGCATCATGCATGTGTCACCATAGCACCCTATATGTTTCAGTCATTTAATTTATAATTTACTTAATCTCTCAATCCACCTATGTACTTTTAATGTAATCATTTACTTATTTGTATCCCTCAGTCTGACAGGCAGGGCTGCTTATGTCTTATTCAGCACTATATCCTGAACTCCTACATGTAGGTTCAGAATAAATTTATTGATGTTTTGAATACATTATCTGTGTATATAATATATTCTATACATATGAGGTTGGACAATTAATTTCGTGAAATCATCCTGGAAAAAGTGCTACATACCTCATTGCTGAAAAGTGCTACATACCTCATTGCTGAAAAGTGCTACATACCTCATTGCTGAATATCACTATGGTCACCTTTGAAGCACTCCCCTTGGGAAGCCATGCACCGACGCCAACGCCTAGTCCACCCTTCAAAGCAGTTTTGAAACTCTTTCTGGAATGGCCATCACAGCTGTCATGATGCTCAAAATCTGACAGTTAAGTTTGCAAACTTGCCACCTTGGGCTTATGTTGGCAGCACTGTACAAACAACTAGGTATGCTGCCAATATAAGTGTACAGTGACAAGTTTGTGAACTTAATTATCAGATTTTAGGCACAATGACAGCTCTGATGGCCATTCCAGTAAAAGAGTTCCAAAATTGCTTTGAAGGGTGGACTAGGTGCTGTCATCGGGGCATAGCTTCCCAAAGGGAGTACTTCTAAGGTGACCATAGTGATACTCAGCAATGAGGTCTGTAGCACTTTTTCTAGGATGAGTTCATGAAATTAATTGTCCAGCCTCGCACTCTATAAATTATTTAGGCATGTATATGTAGGCATATATGTGTCAAAATTTTTGATCAGCATGAAGAACTTAGTGTATTTACTGATATAATTTAAGAGAAGAAAAATGTGAATTTTTAGTTTTGCTTCTTAATGATAAAAATGATTTTTTAATTACATTTTTAAAAATTATAATATAGTCTTCAGAGCCATAACTGTCTTTGTGGAACCTCTAAAGACCCAGAAAGGCACAGATTGAAAACCACAGCATCAGTCCAGTTTTAATTCCCTTGTGAGTGCAACAATTTGTGATGTTATTTTTCTACAAATGAGGGCTTTAAATATTTTTAAGTGCAAAGGACTTAGTGGGAAAAGAAAAGATTTGTTGTGTTCACCATTTTTCAATTCTTACAGTCAAGTAAAATCATAAGAGAAAGACAGTAAATATTTATTCAGTTTATTTATTTGCCTTCAAAAGACAGCTTGTCTTGGATACATCTGGTATTATTTATACAGGAGAAATCAGAACAACAACATTTCCACCCCAGCGACCAAGAAACATCGACATGATTTTGCTAATTACAACGCTGGGTTTTCACAGGTGGGTTTCCAATCGATAGATATTAATGGGGCCTAACACAAATTTTAGCTCATCTGCTTTTCTTTTCTTTACAAAATGACCTACTTCTTTTTTTTTTTCTCTGTCAAATCCACACACTGAGTTGCACAAAAAACAATGAGTTAATTCGAAAGCTTAGGATTCATTAAGATTTTCTTTTCTAAATTTGTGGTCACTGAGGATCATGTAATTCTTTTTTGATGTACCTTTCTTCCCAAGTATAAAATTAATGTATTAACCTATCATTATAAGGAAGCTTTCCTAAGTCCTTTCCTAAATCAAATACTTAACATTAAGGCCTCTTCCTTTGATTATAAGCTATTAAATTATTTCTTCCTGTTCACATTGACCTTGCTTTGTGTTCTAAAGCAGGATAGCAATTATAGCAATATCTTCCTTTTGAATAGGACATTAGAGGAAATGACCAGACAATATTGCCCCATAAAAACTTCTTAAAATGTACTTATCTACACATAAGTAAACAAATGAATAATTTCTTTTTTACTTATAATAATCCAAATAAAGTTTTCATTTTAATGCTATTTAGGAAAAGTATTAAAAAGTGAAATAAAAGCCTAAACTATAAAAAGTAAATAAAATTGTAAAATACATGTGTCAGATGAACTATGACAAACTATGCAAAAATGGTTTATAAACTTTGTAATAATATATGAAGAATAATAATACTAATAAAATCCCAGTATGTAGTTTTTTAGGAAAATCAGTAGCTATCCTTAGGAAATTGGAAAATAAAGTATAAAGACAAACAAGAAAAGCAGAACTTAGTATTCATCTTTGTTCCACTATGCCAGTATGTTAGGAAAAAAAGTTAGTTTTTTGGTTTTGTTTTAACTCAGTACACCCGGGTATGAAAATAAAGGCTAACCTTTATCAATCTTTTGTTGTCATTTATTTGTCGTGGGTGACTGACACTGATTTTGTTTTTCATTTAATCCTATGTATTAGAAGACTATAGATGAGAAAAGTGAAGTTAAATCTCATTACTTGTAAAGACCAGTCAGTTAGTAATTCATGGGGTTTCAATCCAGCTGCACTTTTTTCCTGATTCTAAGGATTTACTTACAATTCTGCACTGCCTACCTAGGTATGAGTAGAGCTAGAGGGATATTATCCAACCACCTGTCTTTCACCTGGTCAGAAATTAACACTTTGCTTCTTATTTGGACATCATTGAGAACTCAAGACACATTTTTCCAATTGTCATTGATCAAGAGAGCTCTATAACTAATTCATATAGAAATATACCCCAATAGGGACAACATAGAGACAGATATCAAATATTAAGAGTCTGTTTGGTGTCAGGTGTTTTTTTATTGCTCAGTTCTTTTGCTTCTCATAATAATACTGTGTAATAACTTACCATCTTATTTCAGGATGAGAATATTGAAAAGGAGCTATACATCTAATACATATAAGTGGGACTCAGGCCCAGTTTTGGTGATTCCAAGGTTGATGGGGGACTTCCCATTGTCTTACCATGTCCAAACCATTCAATAATTGACAAGTGATGTGGGGAAGTACCTTTGGAAATAGGAAATCTGAGTATCATTCTGAAAAAGGATGGGAAGGAAAATATTTTCTATTATCAAATTACATATACATTTAGACATATCTCCCTGAGGCAGTGTTTTCTAATCAATAAGAGGGTGATAATACTACTTACTTTCAAGTTATAGGCAGAGATAGAGAGATTATAAAACAGAAATTGTCTAGCAATCATTTGACAATATTTTAAGGCTACAATGTGCACTACAAGTGCTCCCTGTTTGGAATACAAGAAAGGAAAATACAGATATTATCTGATCCCTTAGAGAGCTTACACACAATAAATAACATCTATTGCTACTTGTATCATCTTTAGTGTACTGTTATTCTAGAAGCATTTATTACAAATAAGTATATATAAACAGAGTAAAATCTTGTGCAGAAAATGGATGGTTAAAAGGGCAACATTTCTTCTCTAATTGTTACCCTTCCAAGTCTTCACATAGGTTTGTGTACTATAATGCAATTTAAATGACAGCAAGCTGCTAGTGATAAGCGAAGAATCCCATCTAAAGCTTTACATGTTTGCAGAAATGACACAATATGCTGTCTTGCCTACTGTTGCCAGGGGTGTATTGTTCTCATGTTAAATTTCTTTTAGAATCCTTTGCTTTGCACCTGGGAATACAGTTGCCAAATAATATAAGCACTCCACCCCCAAGATTATACTATAGGAGAAGAGTGGCTCTTGTTTCTGGCAGACACAGATAATTGTAAACAAAATGTCTCTGACGTACTGTTAGTTGATATGAAAATGATTCTTGACATAGAAGACTGAG
Organism: Lyroderma lyra; assembly: GCA_004026885.1. Classification (NCBI taxonomy): domain Eukaryota; kingdom Metazoa; phylum Chordata; class Mammalia; order Chiroptera; family Megadermatidae; genus Lyroderma; species Lyroderma lyra. Next base: position 82,960 of record PVJL010004502.1, on the reverse strand, counting down.
AATGGGAAATTCATTCTGTGTGTGCTGTGACAGATTTGTAAAAAAAAAAAAGAATAAATACCTTCAACAACAGTTTAAACAAGAGATAAATGTTTGTTTTTAACACTGCAGGACTAGGGTAGAGGGGTGGATGGATGTGGGTTCTTAATTACTAGATTTAGCCAGTTTTTCACTGGACACTTTGTGATATTTCATAAGTTATAGCATCATGGTTAAGACAGTAGACTTTGGAATAAATCAAACTCAGTTTGGAATCCAGGCTCTTTGACCTAGAACAATTCAGGTAACCTCTCTGAGCCTTAGTTTCCTCACATATAATTGGGCCATTAACTGTCTTCTAACAACATTGTGGTGAATAAAAAATAAAGGACAAAAAAATGATGTACATACAATATTAAACTGAATATCTGATACATAATGATGCATATATCAATGTTATTAGTGCAAGATATTATTTATGTTTATGATAGTAACTAGAGATGTTCTTATTCTGGGCCATGAAGAAAGGACATAAAACTGATAACGCTCATTTTACTACATATGGTCTGGATTTTCAACTGCACCTCATGTATACGAGGGCTGTCCATTAAGTATCCAGTAACTGTCCTGGCTATATTGACAATGGCTGGATTTTTTCTGGACAGCCCTCATATACTGCAGCAAGTTTTACTGTGTGAGGGCATATCTGGTTTGTTGTCTAGTGACCTGAGTTAATAAACAGTATAGGCATGTCTGGACATACATAGTGGATCTGTGTGTGTGTGTTTGTGTGTGTATAGTATTACATATGTTAATGTATAGTATTATACCAAAATCAATATTATAATTATATTTACCCTAAAAATATACGGCGTGAATGTCCTCAATCCCTTCTCTCTTACTGATCTGAACTGCAAAGTCCTCTGGCTTTTCTCTCCTTGTTGATGTACTCTCATCAGTCAGACTAGTGTTTTTGTTTGTTTTTTGCTTTATCTTAATAAGTAACCAAGATAGTTGATAGTCATAGTTGATGTTTTTGGTCTCAGGGATCTTATGTGCTAGGAGGAATGAGGGGACATAGGCAACATTTAACTGGTAATTTAGTAAGTGAATGCAGAGACTAGAAGGTTTAAGGGAAATCATGGGATAGAAGTGAGAGAAGAGATGCTTAGCGTGCCTAGTAGGGCAGAACTTTCCTAAGAAGGTAATATTTGAGGTGAAGGAGACTCTGTCCAGTTTGGTTGTTCCTTTAGACTTTGGTCCTGGGAATTGTGGGATAGTGAGAATGTGAAGTAGGAACAGAACCACATTGGTCAGGAACGGGGAAGTGTTCACAGAGAAGGGAAACACACGCAAGGGAATTGGAGAGAAAGATGCTCGAGTAGCTGTGATACATGAGAACAATAGAAAAAAAAGTGTTAGGTTTAGGTATTGTGCCCTTCCACATCATCTGAGAACTGAGTAAAATGCATGCACTATTTTGAAATCGTGCGATGTTTCTGTCTTTCCACAGTGGTGACGTCCTTTAAGTTCCGAGTGCGCGACGGGGAGTTGACTAACTGGGTTCAGGTCCTAGCTGAGCTCCTTCCTGCTTCTGCAGCCTCGTTTTTCTCAGCTGAGAAGTGGGGGAAATAAAAACATCCAGCAGTCTGGTCCTGAGGATAGGATGATTTCATACTTGTGAATGCTTTAAAAGCAATTTGACATATAATTGCTAAGTGATTGTTAGCTGTGATTTTAGTGTGTTTGTCATGTTGATAAATGCATTCTCTCTATGAAATTAATTACTTTTACCAGACAGTGTCTATGGTTAAAAGAGTTCTTTCCTGATTGGAATTCTCCCAAATATCATTTCCCAGTTTCACAAAACTGTTGTAAAGACCATGCAATACACTCAACCGTCAGATGTACGTACATAGTACATAATTTGATCACATTAGACTCAACATCATTTAGTTTATAAACACAAGCACCCAATAGCTAGTTAAAAGCTAAAGGGAGAAGAAACTAATTAACAACTTCATATATGCAGGGACATTAGGAGACTAAAGCAAAACAAAGAGTTTGATTATCTGTATTTTAAATAAGACATTTTCTTTTGTAATTAATGGAGATTAAAAAGTTCTTTCACACTTTGTAAATTCAAATTATACTTTTTTTGTAAGTGCTAAGTATCCATATCCTTATATATTTATTTAGAACCTAGGGTTCTGTACAGAGAGAGAGAAGTGGTATTTTTATGGTTCCTATCCTCTAGGGATCATAACTTTATCAGAACAAAAAAGAAGACTTGCATAATTAATGATGTTACAATGGTGTGAGTGCACGGTAAAGATATGAATAGAGTTCTGGGGACATGGAGATAAGAGCAATTAATAAAATTTCTCAGGCAGAAGGCATGCGAGTTTTGCTTTGAAAGATGAGTCAGGTGAAATTATTATACCTGGTAGAAAAGGAAGGGTGAAATGACTGCAGAGTGAAGGATGCATGCGCACTACGGCCTGGAGCACACAGAAGCTGGGGCAAATAGTAATGTGAGGAAGAGGGAAAGAATGGCCACGTCGTGGAAGGTCTTCTACGCTGTGCCAGAGATATCGGACTTGGTTCTTTTCACTGAGGAGAGCTATCCAGTGGTTTTAAGAAAGGACAGACCATGAATCGAATCATCTGTAAAACAGTTATTCTGGACATTCCTGCCTGGAGAGGACAGGTCAGATACCGGGGGTTTTCCTGGCCGACAGTGTCATTTTTCTAGAGAGTGGTAATAACAAGTAAGGTTTGTGTGGCTCTTCATACATACTTCATCAGATGCTTCACATGTTATTATATAATCCAAATATTACCATAAAACTATTAAACAGTAACCATAATTGTCCCTATTTAAAAAATGAGAAAACTGATTTCCAAAGTCTTAGTGTGTACCCCAAGGCCACACAGATAATAAACCCATCTTTTGGGTGTCTACAATATAGATAGTACCCATTTTGAAATATGGATTTTGAGCAACCTGCAAATAGAACAAAGCATCCACCCCGAGGCAAAATATCTCAGTTATTATTAAGGATGGATAAGCTCAGAGGGTGTGTGGGTTCCCTGGTGGTATAGTGGGTGGGCTTCAGTGCTCTCACCGCCACGGCCTGGGCTCGATTCCCAGCCAGGGAACCACCAAAAAGAAAAAAGAAAAAAAAAAGATCAGAGGGTGTGGCATCAGATCTGTTAGCCAGATGGGGCTGCTGCTGTCACAAAGCAGATGAGAGGAATGGACTTACTTTCCCTAAGCAGGTCTGGAGCAGGGCCACCTGCCGTGTCACTTAGAGCAGGTCTGCCTGGGTGAGATGGCTTAAGGGACCATCAGACACTTGTAGGCTTGAACCTCCAGGGGGAGAAATACAATACAGAGCTGAGCATTTCCATACTTCATGAATTTACCTGGATAGTCATGCCAGATTTGCCAAGATGAAGAGTGTCAAGGAACGGAGAACACCCGGAAGTGTCATAATAGTGATGTTTCCTGAACCAGAAAGGGAATATGCAAGAGGGTGAAGCATTTTCCCCACTCCTGAAGTCTTTCACCCTACTTTGGATCCCATGTTGTTTTCAGGACACCCCATGATCTTAGCCCTGAGTCATTAAACCTCATACTCCTACTCCCTCACCCCACAAGTAGGACACTTGGGATAAAAAGCCTGTCACATACTGCTGAGCAGAGGGCAGCTGAGTTTTGTAGCGAGTAGTTAGCTTTTGAGCTACTTCACTTATGAATGAGGGTTCCTGGAACGCTGTTCCAATGTAGGCATTAGGCTGGGCGTGCTGGGTTGGGTCCTTCTGCCAAAGCTCTTTCTGAGTGAGAGCTGCCAGCAAGCATCAGTAGCATCCAAGAGGGAGAGAGACTGTGCCACCTGCTGTGCTTTTTGCAGAGGGAGATTTTGATGATTCTGTTTTTAAACACAGACACACACACACACACACACACACACACACACACAAGACTTTCCAACATATGTGACTTTGTACTGTTAAAATTTTAAATCTGGTGTTATGTTTCTAGGTGGATTTCACAATTTTGATGGGCTAGGAGGGTCAAATTATATAATCAATGATGGTGTCTCCATTACATCACGTGGGAAAGTGAATGAAATAAGGAACTACTCCTCTTCGTAAATAATTATACCTCTATGCATATTTCGTGCTGCCTTTGCTGAGAAAAATGGTGTTCTTTTTTAACTTAGCCGCACAATGAACTTGGTGGAATGTGCACAATAAAAGAGGTTACTAATTTAAGCTGCTTTTAAACTAAGAATATTTTATACTACTGCACCTCCATAGTCTTTAATACACTGACATTATGTAAATTAAATATGTTAATCCCCAACTCTATGCAACCTTCTCCCATTTAAACTTTTCCCCCTTTTGTTATGAGAAAGAAGAAACAGAAAAAAGAAAACCATGTAAGAAAAGACTCCTGCCAAAAATAATGGCTATGTTCAGTGTTTTCCCTGGTTACTTATTGTTTAAAATGTGCTTTTCCTGCCAAGGTCCCCTTAAAGTGCATTACCTCCACATGCTAATAGACTAATTAAAATACGAATAAATAAATTGAATTTTTTATAAACTTTTCTTCACCTTTTCTGGTGAACTTGGAGTTAGTTTTATGAACTTGGAATAAGCATGAAGATATTTTTTACTTTCTTGCTTTCTTGCTAGGAAAATTTGAACCCCCACCCCCGTCTTCAGTATGAACCTAACATGGTGTTCCAATGAATTAGGACAAAAATGTTATTCAGGATCAAGACACCTACCTTGGAATCTTGAATGTGCAACTTTGGTCTTAGTGTCTGTAAACTTCTCAGTACCATAGTTTTCTTTATATGAAATGGGTATAGATTTACTTCATCTCAAAGGGGAATTATAAAGAAGAGATGATGCTTTTGACAAGGCTTTCCTTGCATCTCTCTTGCTCTGTTGTATAAGAATTACATCTGGGGAGTTCCCTGGTGGTGTAGTGGCTTAAGGCTACAGCGCTGGTGCTGTCAGCACTGCGGCCTGGGTTCGATTCCCAGTCAGGGAGCTACCCACATACCAAAAAGCAAAAAAAAAAAAAAAAAAAAAAGAATTACATCTGACTCATCTTTTACCCTACTCATTTAATCCAGATGTGAAGTATAGTAGAACTTGGAAAAAATGTTTTAAGAATAATGGAGTAGGTTAGATTGTGGAGATCTATAGCAGCTGATCTGAAACATGGCTAGGAGGGGTTTAGCCAAACTATCCATGTACCTGATGCCCTAGGTAAATAAGGAAAGGAAAACAGCAGACAAGGTGTGAGGCAAACAACTGGATTCACAAAACGGATCTCTGTTGCCTAAATGTGCTAATTGAATTTCATAACTATTGGGTATGTAATGAGTACCCAAGAGCACACTATAGGCTACAGTTAGAAGTAATGCTTAAAATGGCATTACACATTAGACAAACCAACTCAAATTTAGTGAATCATTATGGAGGAAAAGATTTTTGCATTATCAGTCATCTGCAATACCAGCCACTGTGATAGACCCTTTCTTGGAGAATCTTGTTTAACCTGTGTGGCTACCTATGAGGAATAAGAAATATTGTTTCTATTTAACAGATAAGGACAAGAAAAGAGTGATATTTAGAACTCAGTTTGTGTGTAAAGATTTTATTAATGAGTTGTGCTGGGCTTTATATGCCTAAATAAAGCAGTGTTATTACTTGGACAAAGAGACTGATATAGTAATTGACTCAAGCACAATGGTAGGTAGTTGTTACAGTGAACTGAGTATCAGCATTTCCCTTGCAGGAAAAGAGATGGATCCAAAAAGACTTGGGGGATGCATATCATGGAGTTACATAGGTCATGAAGTCTTGGGCAAACATCTAGTCAATAGATTCTCTTGACTATTTATTGCCTAGGGCAGAAAGATCTTTTTCCTTCATTTAACAATTCTGATGTCTTTTAGAAAGACAGGACTGACCAATTTTACTCTACAGTGCGGTGTCATTTAGAAATTAAGTTTATTATCACATAACTGGAGCTGCATAATGGTCACTAAAAATTAAAATTTCTCTTCTTGAAACACATATTTTGTATTTGTTGATAATCCTTGATGCTTGAATCTTTTTCTCACTTAAGAGAGGCATGTGTGGTACAGTAAGTAGTAAGATGAAAACAAATGTCTTTTTCCCCAAGCTTACAGGCTATGTTTATGACTTCCTGGAATAGTATGTAAGACTTCCTGAAAGGGAGAGGAAATCAAAGAGTGTCCATTTTTGGATGCAGAAATCAAATTTGGCAGCCTCAAACTCAGGATAGTTCTTGATAGCAAAGTATAAATACCACTCTTTTTTAAACCAAGTTTCAATCTGTGCTAAGCCTTTTTAATGATCAGTATGCCCAATATTCACTTCTTCATTCACCAAATATTTGAGTGACTACTATTTAGTCACCACATAAGACAATGGGGATGTGTTAATAATTAAAACAGCTGTGTTGCATGCTCTCAAGGAGTTTGCAATCTGTTAGAAGAGACAGTGATCAAGTAAAGAAACAATTCATTATATCGTTACTCATTGTGATAGATTCGATGAGGGAGTCAAAGAAGTTTCAGTGACAGAATAAAAAAAGAGACCTTCTTAAACATGGAGTAACATTTAAAACTGTATGCTGGGAAAAAGAATCAAAATTTTGACAAGGGAAGAGGAGGAATTTCCGGGCAGAGAGAATGTAACATAAGGTGGTAATTTCACAGCTTCAGGGGGAACAAAAACTCCTTGATGTGGGCAGTTGCTGCACTCTCGGGCTCTCAGCCATAGCTCTCCTCTTTTTCCCTTCCAGGCTAATGCTGTCCATCTCTACCTGCTGTTGACACCTAGGTCTTTGTCTCTAGCCTAGATCTCTTCTGTGAGTTTTAGACTTTAGATCCAGTTTGTTCATTGAGCATCTCAAATGAGGCGTATCTCATAGATACCTCAAAGTGATCATGGGCAACATGAAATTCTTTATTTTTTTCTTTAATCCTCCACCTGGTCTGACCCCTTTTTCTTCCTCATTCTCATGTCCAAGTAGTAACCAGAGTCCATGAGTTCATCCTTACATTTTTTCCTGTATGTTTTCTACCTCCCTACCCTATTTCCCTTTTCCTTTTCATCTTCTATTCATATCTGCTGCTTCCTCTCTATTTTAGGCTTTTGTCATCTCCTTCTTGGCCCATTGTACTAGCTTTTTATCTGGTATTACTTTTTACAAATCTGTAAGATCACATCTCAACTTAAACCTCTACAGATTTCTCATTGTCCCAAGAAAAAGTTCTAGTTCTTTCTGACATAGAAAACCTTTATCTACCTGGAAACAGAATATCTTTCTTGATTTTTTTCCCCTAAAAGTCCTCTGTTCTACAATGTATTATTATATTATTTTGTTTATTATATTTATTTATATTAAATATCTTCTAGCCATTTAAACAAAAAAGAATGCATTGACTTCTCTGGGCCTTTGCACGTGATGTGAGTTAGGCTTAGAAGGCTCATCATACTTGCCACCATGTTTCAGGTCTCTTTTCATACATTAGATTCAGCACTTAGAGGCTACATCTCTCATAGCAGCTAGCACATTGGACTCTGTGTTTTTCTTTTTTATTGTTTTCTGTGGCTGTGACACTATTGAATCCAGAGATTTCCCTTTAATTATTGCATTATTACATCTTCTAACCACCTACACACATAGCAGGACATTTGATACAGAGTGAGTTCTGGAATGAATGGGTACATGACTTGTCAGTGGGCAAACATATCTTCTAGGAGCCACTTTCCTTTGTGATTCTGATGACTTTAAAATGAATGACACAGAGGTCTCTGCAATAGAGAAATTATAACCCCACTTAAACATCAAGTCATCGTTAGAAAGAAGTAGTTAAACTAAGAGTATCTGAAATCGACAAGCAAATATCTTTATGCTTAAAGGACTATTTCTTTCCAATCAGTGTGATAAGAACAGGGATTGACGTTCTCTGCCTATCGGAAAACCAGGCCTTGATGTTATCAGAATCCATTGATGATTCAGTAAGCTGTCATAGCAACAGGGCCACGGCCAGGAAGTTCTAGAGGGATACAGGAGAGGAAGTTTTGGTCTCCGACTGATGTTACCTTATCATTTAGTCACCATTATTCAAGAGTGCATTATATTTGATGAAACCATGTACATAATTTGCAGCCATCTTTAATCTTCCACACTCTGGCTTCTGTGAAAAGGAGAGCATGTTGTAACTTGTCCCCATTGGGGATATACTAGTTCCAGATTGGGTTAAGGGAAGAAAAAAAAGGCAAAGTGAAGAGAAAGAGAAATTCACATATTAGACCCTTCAGAGCAGTGATTCTCAACCAGAGGTGATTTTACTCACCAGCGGATTTTTGGTAAAGTCATTATATACTTTGATTCATCATGCAGTGGGTGCTACTGGCATCTAGTGGGTAGAGGCCAGAGGTGCTGCTACATCATACAAGGCACAGGATAACCGCCCCCCCCGCCCCCCCGCCACCCAACAAAGAATAATTCAACCCAAAACGTCAATAGTGCTGAGGTTAAGAAATCTTGCTCTGTAGTCAGTGGCATTAATTGATTCTGTGACCTTAAAAGAGTCATTTATAATCTCAAGACCTCATTTAACTCACCTGTGAAAGAAAAGGTTGGACTAGATGGCTATTGAATTTTCTTTGATGTTTGGTCTTGTGTAAGTCTCGATCCCGACATGGGAGAGAAACATGAAGACAATGTAAAATAGAAAGCAACCATTAGAATAAGTAAGAACACATGGCCAAGGTGAAAATCTGCATTTACTTGAGTTGTTTGCTTTAAAACATGTTGCTGATATAAAATAGAATCACGCAAAATTTTTGTGCAAATATCTGAGTTGATCTTCAGCAACCCCTTGTATTAATCTCTGAGATTCTCACAGGAGGAGAAAGACTGCAGTAAAATCAGTGAGATACACCTAATAGGATGTAAAGTTCTTTTGAGCTTCTCTTTCTACAGATTCAAAATTACCAAAATCTTAGTGAAAGGCCATTTAACGTGAGGCTACAGCAGTGGGTGCCACTGATAAAGATAGACTAGGGGACATGGGGGTGGCTTACTAAATGATTTAAAGGAGATACTATATTTGCATGGACTATTTACTTTCTTTTGAGTTTCAATTTTTATTAATAGTACCATGCCCCACTTCATTCTGCAGACAGCGTAATCACCGTAACCCCAATTCACAGCTAGAACCTCCCTATTCCAGCATAAATGCATCTTGGAATCAATGGCCTTCCCAAAAAGTACAGTGTGGGAAAGAGATAAGGAAGAGAGGACAAGAGAAAAGACTTGCTGACAATTTCTCAATTCTTCTAACCCTAGAAATGTGAAGAAATTGATTCTCGGTTCTGCTTCAGTAATGTGGCATCACAACCTACACAAACCATCCGTTTATTATAAGTAGATTTCGATATCCTGTGGGTCGAGGCACATCAGGGAGCACTTGTCTCTGTTCCATGATGCTGGGGTTTTGTGGAAGCTGGAGTGACCTGAGTACCTTGTGGCATGTTTCTGTCTCCTCTTTCCTTGCCTCCTCCCTGATGCCTCTTTTCCATGTGGCTGGCTTGGGCTTTCTTACAACCTTGTAGCATCACAGTATCATTCTTCTTACATGCTGCCTTGGGCACCAAGAGAACAAGGCAGAAGCTGCCTTTAAATCAGGGCATGGGACTGGCATGCCATCACTTTGGCTGTACACTATTTGTCAGTGCCGTCACAGGCCTTCTTAGATTCCAAGGGAGGTGAGATACATCCCATCTGTCAATGGGAGAAGTGTCAAAGTTTGTGACCATTTTTAATCTACCACACCCTAACTTCAAGTTAATCCTTCTATAAAAATGCCAAGAGTATGCTCTAAATGTTTTGTCAGGAGTATCAACATTTCACAGGGCTGGATAAATGGGGAGAAAGAGGTAAAAGGAAATATAAAATGAAAAAAGTAAAAAAAAAATAAAATAAAAGCTACCTATATGAGACCTAACTTAATTGGAATTATTTATTTTTATTTTATTTTAGAATTTATTTTTATTTATGATTTGGGTTCCTCTAGCTGAATTTGTTGTGTCCTTATTGCTGTTCCTACCTCATTTATATAAACATTATTATTGTACTTTTCTGTCTTAGTCTCCCTTAGTTTATTTTTATTTTTTTCCACAGTCTCCTTTAATTCATTAATTTATTTATTTATGTATTTATTTTCACCCAGCTCCCCAGTGCCTTTCCCCTCTGGCAACCATCATTTTATTCTCTGAATCTATGAGTCTGTGTCTGTTTTGTTTGTTTTGTTCTTTAGATTCCACATGTAAATAAGATCAGATGGTATAATATTTGTCTTTGTCTTATTTTACTTAGCATAATACCATCTGGGTCCATCCATGTTGTTATGAATGGTAAGATTTCATTTTTTATGGCTGAGTAATATATATGTGTGTATGTGTATACATATATCACCTCTTTTTTATTCAGTCATCTATTGATGGGTACTTAGATTTCTTCCATATCTTGGCTATTGTAATGAGCATAGGGGTGCATATATCTTTTTGAAATAGTGTTTTGGATTTCTTCAGATAAATACACAGAAGTGGAATTGTGGGTCATAAGGTAGTTCTACTGTTAATTTTTTGAGGAACCTCCAAACCATTTTTCATAGTGGTTGTACCAGTTTACAGTCCCACCAGCAGTGCATGAGGGTTCCCTTTTTTCCACATCCTCACCAACACTCATTTGTTGATTTATTGATGATAATCTCCCTTTCAATAATCTAAAAACTATGTCTCACTCAGAATTTTCTCTCAGCCACTTGAGAAATTATATTAACCATTCTGGGTTTCAATCTCCTAATCTGTAAAATGGAGATAATACCAGTATTCACATCATCGTGTTGCTGTATAGATGACCTGTAATAAGTTATGTAAAATGACTATTGTTGTACACGTAACAGAAATTTAATGAGAATATAGTGAATTAATTTACAGCTACTCAAATTAAGGGCCACATTGGCAGTATGCAAGTGTTTTGCGGAGGAGGGTGATTAAATATGTGTAAATGAAGACAACCAGTGGGTAGACTTGAATGAATTAGCAGGGGAAGGTATCTTATCCATATCTTTTTATCCTTTATTTTACTTTATTGATATCATCTGTCCCCTTGGTATAAATGATCATTTTTATGTGTATCTCTAAAATTTTTCTTTCCAATGCAGTCTTGACTTTTTAACTCCAGGCTGATGTATAATTGACTGTACAAAAGCTCTTTAAACTCTGCATGTCCAGTTCTCAACTCATGTCATGAAGATTTTTTTTCAACCTTCAGTTTGACCATGCAATAAAACAATACATAGAGCAGAAAAATGAAAAGCTTCATTAACTTTATCTGCAAAAAAGAGAGATTTGGGCATCTATACTTTCAGATATATTTCTCTTTATGTCTAGCTGGAGAAGGAAAGCAATATAGTTAAAGAGGGGAATTGAACAGGTTTATTTGGCAAAAGGAGAAAATTTAATCAACATTATATATGATTTGAAGATCAAATACACTACACTGTGTGACAGTGACTAGTGCACAGATAATATTTGCTGTCTTCGATGAAATTATTCATTATGGCATGCATCACATTAAATTCCTGTCCATTCACAGTGGTTCTGCATTTTCATCACTTCAATAAACCATATGTCTTAATTTACAGAAAAAAACATTATTTATTCAGCATATATGCTATGTATCCTTCACTAGGCCTTAGATATGCATAGCCAAAGTATACTTTCCTCTTTTACAGGAGCATGAGGGGAAGAGGCAGGACCAGGGACAAAATCATATAGTGAATGAACTGTTGGGGTCATGTGCAAGCCTTAAAGACAGGATGCAATTAGGTGCTAAATCACTAATAAAGTGATGGTTGATGTTTGTGTGTTTGTTAGCAATCCATTATTGTTGAACCTTAGGCTAACTATGCAGCAAACTCTTCAAAAGCACAGGCTATGTAAGCAGAATTTCTGAGGTCCAGTTCTAGCTATGCCATTTATGACATTAGGCAAATTGTAGCATCTCTCTACGTTTCCATCTGTGCATCTGCAAACATATATGTTGTGAGAAGTAGATGACATAAGATGCATAAAGAACATGGAAGTGAGCCATACATACTCAGTTCAAATGAAAAGGGGAAAGAGAGGGACATGGGGAGGGGTAGGAATGTTCCATGAAGGCCTTTTAGATGACCAGAAAATAGGAATTTTCACATGCTAAGTGATGGGTGGCATTGCGAGATTTTTAGAACAGAGAAATTGTCTACTAAGCAACACAGACATGAATGAAGGAGCACTTGTGGTCTTCAGTTAAATGATTGTGTGATTAAATGCCTGGCAGAGTTCTTCCTTTTCATTATATAAAACTTTCCATAGCCATGAGTTTTCAAATAAGTATTTTGTGATTGAGAGACTGAAAAGACCTCCCAAACTTCATCCCTCTTTAGATGGATAAAACTACACCCAAAGTATGTTAGATTTCAAGCTCAGCACCAAATTTGGAAACAGTTTGTAATCATGAGAGTGTGGTCCAGCTTACATTAATTTTTTTTTAATGCAAAACTTCACACAAGGTCCTGATATACATGGTATAATACTAATACTAATACTAAAACATTTTTCCTCCATTTTTACCTTCAAGAATGTAAGGGTAATTTTTTTAGAAAATAAAAAACAGAAGAAATTTTCTAAATCAAGTGGTCTTACCTCATTTTATGATGTATACATTGGAGTTATTTTGACTCCTGTATTCAAGTGAGCTTTGAGTGTCAACTTCAATACATGACCTAATACTTGTCAGGTTATAATAGGTCAGAGTTTATGCACTGTCCACCCTACAATCATTCCTTCTAAGTGATTCTTGAAAAGTCCACCTCAGAGTTTTACCCAAGTGTAGCCAGTGCCATCTGTGGAAGGGCAGTAGAGTTCAACAGTAGTCTCCAGCTACTGAAATAAATTGCAGATTTAATGAGACACAAATAAAAACAGGTAATTGTGGCTGCGGATCTGAGAGGTAAGGTGGGAGTCCATGCGTGACTGAACAGGAAGAAGAGCATCATTCCTGTGGCACATTACAGGGCTGCCAGACAAGTGTGATTAAGGCAATTTACACGTGAAATTCGATTATGAATAAAAGGATTCCCCTTCTTTCCATGCGAGTTACGTGAGGGAAATTTGTGAGTGGTCTTAATTAAAAATAACTTGTAGCTGATTGGCAGATGGGCATTCAGTTGGAAACTGGCAGCTGCTAACGGGAGAGGAGATGGAGAATTAATGACAAGTGAAAGCTTTGTCAGAAAAAAGGACTGGGTGCCGGCTGTCAGTCATCCATCCTGTGCTCCATAATCGACAGTTCCCCCGAGGATGCAGCCCGCTAGGCTGGCTTCTGCAATATGGCAATCAATATCACACTTTTCAAACACAGAGTCTAAAGTGATAGGGGACTTTGGCATCGGTATGCAGGTGTGGATAAGGCAAAATTCTGAATTTCCCATTACCAAGCAGTGCAGTCTTCTCTGTATTTATGATTCCCTTTAAAACTCACAGTATAAAAATTATTATCACACTCCTACTACGGTAATGAGGAGGAAGAGAAGGAAGATGAAGGCAATAGAAATTCCCTAGAACATTTTAAAAGTTACATAAATCTTAATAATGTTTTTAACTCATTAGGATAACCATGGACTTAGAATAACAATGAAACAGGATAACAGTAAATAACCTGAACAATCTATCATTAGCACCAAACTATTGTAATAACATCATTAATGAGAATAAGATTAAATTTACATTAACATTTATTTTAATAATGCATACCTTTAATCTTCTAGTATTGCACACACATAGTATAATTCAAGGTAAATACCATGAGATAGGTGTCATTGGTACCATTTTAAATATTTAAAAAACCTGAAAAATAAGGTTGAAAGGAAATCTAATTCTAAGTGTATAGTTTAGATTACATGTTTGTCCCTCTCTTTTTCTCTCTTTCAGCTCTTTTCACAATCAATTATCTCTGTTTTGTCCACTTCTGCCAAGTATGGCTTTCCCAGACTTGGCTTCACATCTGATGTTAGATCTTTTTACTGACTGTAAGAGTTAGGGTGTGAACTGAGATTTATAAATTCAGAACAATTCAAATATTTCTATAAATAAACACTGAATGTTAAATTATTTACCCCTAATATAAGGAATAGAAATAAATAAAATGGGAGAAGTTGGTGTGATCTTTCAGTGTAATAACAGAGCTGAAGATAATTACACACCAAAATATCAGACATTGGGTCTGAATCCTTACTTAAATTAATACATAATCTTTCCTTAGAGAGCTTTAAATCCTAACATGACCTTGATATTTCCATTGTATAAAACATATAATCATGTATGAAATACATAAATAAAACAAAATATAGACTTTCTAGGGGCTCCTATTACCTATAGATGCTAGAGGAAATATATTAAATAGTAGATGAAATTACAAACCATTAGTAGATGTTTAATTAAATTTCTTGAATAATAGAATGGCTGAATTAATGCAATCTTCCTAGAACATATCAATGATTTAGATATTTATTTTTTATGTTTGAAAATAAAACTGAGGGTGTCCAAAACATTTAAAATAGGGTCAGTGAGGATTGACCAGCCATAGGTATGAATGATATTTCTATTAATATACCACGAGAGGTAAAAAAAAGTTATTAAAAAACAAATCTTATGTAAAAAAGAAAATAATTAGTAGATAAATAAAAGTAAATACTTAAAAGAACTACAAGAGCTATCCAGAAATATCCAGCCATGTAATATGAAAAATAGAGGCATTTATGACTGGATTTTTTTACAGATAGCCCTCATATGTTGAAATAATGAATGGTGAAGGTCATGAACCATACCCTCTCCTTCAAGTTGTATGGATTAAATGCCTTTATGGACATACACATCAAGTATAAGTGCTTTAGAGTGAGCTTCCACTTCCAATGGAACTTTGCTCAGTCTTTCTTCCACCTTAACTTATTCTCTGTGCTCTGTTTTCCTTTCTATTCCTTCTTTCTGCTTTCTTTTTTTATTCTTCTCTTTCATAATGCTCCTCTGAAAGGTTGGCGCTATTATGCGAGTCTTACCAAAAAAGAAACTATGACTTAGTGCCATTAAACAACTTGCCCCAAATCTCAGCTAAGAAGTGTTAGAGCTGGAATTTGTACCTGGCTTTGTCTGCATACAAATCACGCAATCAAAAATATGTCCTGACTTCCCAAATTCTGGCCCATTTATCCAATTTTGTCATTTTATGGATGGAGGTATCAAGCTCTGGGTATTGAATTACTGAGGAGTCCAATTTAGTTTTAGTTTGAGACTTGCTAACATATGAGTCTAAATATTTCACAAAGCCTACTGCCAATATATCAAAGCAGCCTTTGATAAAAATGGTGTATTTTTCTAACATGATTCTTCAGGGATAAAAATTTATGTGAGCCAAACCTACAGGTTTGTCATATCCCTGTCTAGTGCTATTTTTTTTCAGAAATTGCCTGGAATAAGAGACCTAATCCTTACAGAGTAGCTTAAACAAAATACAGAGACTTCTCATGGTACCCAGTGAGGATAAGTCAGCTGGCCTCCCTGGAGCCTAGCAACAGGAAGCAAAATGCCATTGGATTGAAGGAAGCTGTGCTCTTCTGAAGACACAAAAATCTCTTGTTCTGAGTCTTTCTCGCCCTCCCCCCCCACCTTTTTTTTTCTGTCATCTGTTTCCACAATCAGTTACCACTGCTTTTTATTTTTTGCTTCTGCAAGCACATAAGCAAATGTGGCTGCCCTAGTCCATAAAAGAAAGTGAAGGTTCCTCCTTGGGTGGGAGGTTGGCCTCTAACCCAGTTAGCAGTGGACTGGGACAGTCATGTGACCTTCCACCTCCTTGACTGAGGTTGTGAGGGTCACCTAAGAAGACAATGCAGGCCTCTAAAATGAGAGTGGAGAATTGGGGGGGAGAAATGATTAGCTTCCCTAGGTCAAATGTTGTCAGGCATAGAGGTGTGGTTAAGATAAGGTCCTCAAGAGCTCATAGAATACAGGGCAGAGTAGCCTGAGGCAAAGGTATAAGTAACTCAGTTATGCTCTCAACAAACTTATTAATGTGTAAATTCTCATTCTTATTCCTCAACCTTCAAATCTACTTAAGTGAATAAGGTCCTTGTCTTCAAGATTGCCTTTAGCTCTTCCCCTGTCTCTGCCAGATGAATTTCTGAGGAATGCTCCAGAAATAGGAAAATGAAGAAAAGGAAGCATTTTGGTTAGAGGATGGGAGGAAAAAAAAAAAAAGAAAACAAAGCTGAACTGAAGAACCACATTGCACAGACTAGGGGATAGGAGAGAAAGAGATGGAAAGAAGGACACTGTAAGGGAGTGAAGGACCTCAGGGAGTGTAGGCATAAAGAGGCAACATACGGTGCTGCTGGATTTATAAATTTAATTTTCTTCATATTTCTGGGCTTCCTAGTGAAGGACTGGATTGTTTTGATGGATTGTGCTACCATTGATACTGACATTTCTAGACCCAGGATTCATGGACTAAGGATCTGAACAAAGGAAGTGGCTATGGATATTTTCAAATTCGAAGAAAGCATTTCTCTGAGGGGAAAAGTATGTGCTCCAAAGACTTCGTAATCTTTGACTTGATCTTTGAAGGGTTTAGGGATGTGTGATCTAGAGGTGTTGGCTGTGATAGTGAAGGCAAAGAGAAGGTAGGGGGTGAGGCAGCATGGGAACCCTTGTGCCAGAGAGCTAAATGGACCTTATATGCAGTTATTTCCCCCATTTCTTCGGAGACCCTTAACTCCAGTTTTAGACAAGGGACTGAGACAGAGTGCTGCTGTCTCACAGCTCATTAGTGGCCAGGTGCTAATTAGAATTCTTCCTAATGAAAAAAATCTGTGGTTATTCCAGTTTACTAGTCTTTCCTTCAGATAGAAGATAAAAACTATTTTTTTTATTGTTTTCATCTATTTTTAAAGTGTAATTAGTAAAAATTTGACCTCCTCCTCACATAGCTGATTTTCTGGCAATGCTTTATATTCCCAAAGAGTCCGCCTATCCTGGATCATGAATCACGTCATGATATAGAATGTTATGGTATTTGTATGTTCTTAGATCTTGCTTTCTGTGTTTTAAAGAGTAAGACTCTATTTATGAAGTTATATAAATGGAAAACTTTCTCTATACCATGTTTGGCAATGAATATTCTTTTGTAAGGCTATAGATCTAATTAGGGGTTCAGAATGGAAGTTTTACATATGTTGTGACATTCATGAATTCTCCTTTCAAAAGTAAAAGCAACAAGTTTGACGAAAAGGCTATGATTCTGTCTTGGGCATTTTGAAGAGCTATCAAGGAAAATCTGAAGAACTTGATTTAAAAAAAAATCAGTAGAGAAAAATTCACTGAGGAAAAATTTTTAAAAATCACAATTTTAGAGGAAAGGGGTTAAAATAGCTGTTGAGTGACTGTCTGGTTCCATATCCTGGCTTTACAACTTGGCAGCTGCTGACATGAGGCAAAAAACAACCTCTCTCAGTTTTTCATTTCTTCATCTATATAATCAGCTATTGCTGTTATTATTGCATAAAGTTGTAGTGAGGTTTAAAAGAGTTGAAATGTGGTGAGTATTTATAACAAAGCCTAGGACATAATAAAGGTTCTATAGTTTTATGTATTTTCATTATTTTCCTGTATGACTTGTTTCTCTCCACATCTCCATTGTGTTTCTTTAGAGATTGTCGGGAAACTGTGAAGTATAGATCTAAGGAGGTGGTGACCTAATTTGCAACCAAGCATTGGGGGAAGCAGCTGAGAAACGCATGTGGAGATGGTGGGAGGAGTGGTAAGGCCAAATCGGACTTAACTGGATTCCAGAGGACTACAGGAGGAAAGGAGGAGGAAAGAATGGAAGGGAGGGGAGAAAGGGAGACGAATAGGGAGACTGAGCAACAGTAGTGAAGAACTGTGTCAATATGTTTCTCTAATGTATCGTAATAGTAATTGAGAAGTGAAACAAATAACAGGTGATCTTTATGATTTTTTTTTTTACTTTACTGTGTTTTAGGGAAAAATATAAAGCAACAAACCTATACTTTAACAGATAGTTAACTCTCTGTTAAAATACAGGTTTGCTTAGGATGAGGCAAAATGTATTCAAGCTACAAAGTTGGGAAGGGGATTACATAATGCCATTATAATACAGGTAGCACCAAATAACAAGAGTTTGCTGAACACTGGTAGTGTGGGTAAGAAAAACCTTCTGCTGTCACATAGTCTTGGGTTCAAATCCCTAGTCTGTCCCTCACTAGCTGTGTAAATCTATACAAATTACTCTCCTTTGTGAAGCTTCCAAGTCCTGCTGAATAAATTGATCATATAGGATGAAATAGTGCATTTAAACTGTGTGTACTTATACAGTAGGTAGTTGTGAGGATCACGTGAGATCAGGTATCTAAAGCACGTGGCATGTTGTCATCAAAATCCTCCTTCTTCCTGGGGAGCACCAGATCTAGACTGCCCTCACCAAATCATTTTAAGGCAATTTTGTGAGATTCAGTTTGCAAAAGTAGCATTTTCCTTAGTTCAGAGCTTGTAGAGGACTCTCCAGGGTGGCTATAAAACCTAGCCTTCATCTGGGTATTAAAACAACTCCTGCTCTGCACAAACCAGGTCAGGCCACCTGCCTGGCCCAGCACCTCCACTTGGCAGCATAATCTGTTACCTTCCTGACGATGGGAATAGGCTTGTGTAACACTGGCAGACTCACTCCCCACCATAAGTCCACTGCAACTTATAGAAACTTTAGTTTCAACACCTGCTCATCTAAGGAGCAGGAGCTGCTTGCTGCTTTCGCCCTGGATAAGAAGCAGGATGAGTATACAACACTCAGATCATCCCTGAATGTGATGGAGGCTTCCAGAAGCCCTCTTTCCTCCACCTTGAAATCACGAAAACATTGACTTAGGTGCTCAATGCCCTCATGAGTTAGGAATTCACATTAAAGTACTTTCTTATTTCCTACTTCTGTTGAAATCATGAACACAACAATGAAGTCATTATGGCCTTGGGAAATGCATCCTTTCATCACTGTTACATTACCATTAATGATATCTTAGGTTTTTAAAAAATAATCATTATATTTTACATTTCACAAACAACAGATTCCTTAATTCTAGGATCTGCTACAGTATAAAAATTATGGTAATAAATATTTTTGAGTGTGAGAAAACAACGTTAATACAATTATGGAGCATATGAATGAAAAACAACACTAAGGGGTTCCCTGGTGGTGTAGTGGCTAGGCTTCGGTACTCTCAACACCATGGCTTGGGTTCGATTCCCAGCCAGGGAACTACCCCCCAAACCACCCCTCCCAAAAACAAAACAAAACAAAACAAAACAAAAAACACTATTGTTGGGCTGTTTTAAACAATAATAAATTCAAATACTTCTTAGATACTTTTAATGTGAAAGGGACATGCCATCATAATAGAGTTAAATAAAATAATTATGGTATCCTCAGTTCACATATACATAAATGGAAGATCTGGGAATTGCATCCAAGCCTCCTTAATTCCAAAGACCTTCTTCTACCATGGCATGAAAATGCCATCACAACTCAGATCAAATATCAAAAGGAGTATCCATCTGATGGCATCATTAAATGATATAAATGCCAAGAATATTAAAACAGAAAATGATATTGTAATATAACTGATTGCAAGTGTGACTGGACTCTAATTATCACTATTCTTCTGAGAACTTCACAGAGTGACAAAGAGGGAAAGGACCCAGAAATCATTTAGCCTAGAGATTAGGATCCAGCTGGCCTAAGTGTTGCCCAGGAACTGATATTATTTAATATCACCAGGTGGTGCTAAAGTTCGAACAAACTTAATAACTGTTATACTAGTAAGTCCCAGAACAGCAGTTCTCAGAGTTGGTCTTTAAGAAGCAGCAGTGGCACCGCTGGTGAACTCCTTACAAATGTCACTTTCTCAGGTCCTAACAGACTACCTTAATCAGACATTCCAGGTGGGGCTCAATAACCTGCCCATATGAGGAGGGTGGAGGAATATTTAGGGCCTTTTGAATTTAACTTATCCCCTTTATGACCCAAAACAGGTAAAGGAGAGAGTACATACCTCATATTTTGAAATGGATGGTGATTATCCATTTAAGACCATTTTTCTCCTCTTTCCCAAGGAAATTAAACTTCTCATACCTGAGAAAGAAAAAGTCCCAGCCACTCATTTTTTTTTTTATTTTTTTATTTTTTTGAGGTTTATTGGGGTAACTTTGGTCAGCAAAACTACACAAGTTTCAGGTGCAGAACTCTACAATACATTGTCTATGTGTTACATTGTGTGGCCACCACCCAGAGTCAGTTCTTCTTCCATCACCATATATTTGGATCCTTCTCCCTCATCCCCCACCCTCTCCCTTCTTTACTCTCTGTACCCTCTGTGGTTTGGTTTGTTTTTTTTTCTATTTTTGATTGTTCATTTATTCTGTTCTTAAGATTCTACATATAAGTGAGATCATTGGTATTTGTCTTTCTCAATCTGACTTATTTCACTTAGCATGTAACTTCTGGTTCCATCCATGTTGTTGCAAAAGGTAAGATTCTATTCTTCTTTGTGGCTGAGTAAATGTACCACCGTTTCTTTATCCAATCATTTATTGATGGGCATTTAGGCTTTTTCCATATCTTGCCATTGTGAATAATGCTGCAATAAACATAGGGGTGCATATATTTTTTTGAATTGATATTTTGGATTTTTTTAGAGAAATACCCAGCAGTGGAATTGCTGGATCATAAGGTAGTTCCATTTTTAACTTTTTGAGGAACGTCAATACGTCCATGTTTCCTATAGTGGCTGGACTAATTTGTAGTCTCACCAATAGTGCACAACGATTCCCTTTTCTTCACTTCCTCACCAGTATTTGTTGTTAGTTGAATTATTGATGATAGCTATTCTGACAGAAGTGTGGTGGTATCTCATTGTGGTTTTGATTTGCAATTCTCTGATGATTAGTGATGTTGAGCATCTTCTCATGTGTCTATTGGCCATCTGTATGTCCTCTTTGGAGAAATGTTTATTCAGGTCCTCTGTCCATTTTTAAATTGGGGTTATTATTATTATTATTATTTGGTGTTGAGTTATATGAGTTTCTTATAAATTTTGGATATTAACCCTTTATTGGATGCCTCTTGGTGAATATCTTCTCCATTTTATAGGATGTCTTTTTATTGTTGATGGTTTCTTTTGCAGTCACAACCTTTTTAGTCTGATATAGGCCCATTTGTTTATTTTTTCCTTTGTTTCCCTTGCCTGAGGAGATATATCATTGAAGGTATTACTAAGGGTAATATCTGAAAAGCTACTTCCTATAACAGAAAGAAAAATCAAGAAAATAATACCATTTACAATTGCATCAAAAAATAAAATATCTAGAAATAAATTCAACGAAGGAAGTGAAAAACCTATACTCAGAAAATTATAAGACACTGAAAAGAAAAATCAAAGATACAAATAGATGGAAACACATACCATGCTCATGGATAGAAAGAATTAACACAGTTAAAATGTATATTCTACCTAAAGTAGTCTACAGATTCAATGCAATTTTCATCAAACTACCAATGAAATTCTTCACAGAAATAAAACAAATAATCCTAGATTTTATATGGAACTATAAAAGACCTAGAATAGCCATAGCAGCCTTGAGAAAAAAGAAAAAAACTTGGAGAAATCACACTACCAGATATCAAATTATACTACAAAGACGCATTTATTAAAACAGCATGGTATTGGCATAAAAACAGACCCATAGGCCAATGGAACAGAATAGAGAGCCCAGAAATAAAGTTTTTTCTATATAGCTAATTAATCTATGATAAAGAAAGCAAGAACACACATTGAGGTAAAGATAATCTATTCAACAAATGGTGTTGGGAAAATTGGACAGATACATGCAAAAAAATGAAAGTGGACCACCATCTTACACTGTATTAAAAAACAAACTCAAAATGGATTAAAGACTTAAATATAACACCTGAAACCATAAAACTCCTAGAAGAAAATATAGGAAGTAACCTCTCAGTCATTACCCTCAGCCACCCATACTGCCTTATTACTGTAAACCCTGCCATCTCCAGCTTTAAAAAAAACGGTAATGGAGGGTTTGCTCTACCCACACTTGTCAGGCTTTGAAGAGAGTAAGACCTGTATGCTGGGAATAATTCAGAGGTTTCATATTCAGTCACAGTTCTGTTCATCTGTGACTGTGGTCATGTTTTTCCTGAAATCCTCAGGAAGGGACTAACCTGTACAGAGTAACTACTCCTTTGTTCTGAAGCTAATACAGTCTACTTTTAAATGAGGAAATCATATCCTTTCTATAAATGTGATTTTGACCACTTTCACTTTTTGACAAAGAGTAATTCTGACTTTATCAAGTTATTCTGGCTCTACCCCACAACTAGTGGGGGAGATTTTGAATAATATCAATGTGTCCTCCCCAGTCAAGACCAATCAAGTGAGAATCTTCAGGAGTGGATTCTTAGCATTAGAACTATGTAAAAAGATCCCCAGCTCATTCTACTGTGTAGCAGTGATGAAAAAGTTATATTTAAAAAACATTAGTCTACATCCTAGTCTCATTTTATTACAAAGCATATAGTGAAGCAGAGAAAAGCCCTAATTAACTCAATTATTCTTGAGTTTGTTCTTTCTGATCCCCATCATTCATTAGATAGAAGGATGGGGTGGGGCAACCAATGTTTTACATCAATTAAAGTTATTGGACAGATTAAGTAAATTATGTATAGCAGGGAAACTAGCACCAATACCTTGCATATAAGTGGTGCTTAATTAATTGTAAATATATTTGGTCATCTTTTCCTCTAGCTCTTCATTGGAAAGAGAAAAGGAGATAAATTGGCATTGACGTACTCCTGGTACAAGGACTTAGGAGGCATTTCAGGATTAGGTTCACATTCTTCCTATGTCTATAACCCTGACAGTTAGTTTCCTGATTTGCAGAATGTTTTAATAAATCTATTATACTTCATAGGATTAAATGAGTTAGCCTACTTGAAAATGCCAGGCTCACGAGGGGTAGCTCAGTAAATATTGGTGACTCTTCCCATGTACCTCATGTTTAGGGCTGAGGTTATTGCTAAAATACCTCAAAGAGTCAATGTTAAGACTTCCATTTTCTGTGGATTTAACATCTCCCAGAATACTGAGAAACGTCACTTCCCCTGCTTATTTATGGTCGTTCTAATTCTTGTTTATCTAAGCTGCCAGCCAGTGCTTTTAACACTTCCTAATAAACACAGCCCCTGCCTCCCCGTAAAGGGCTCTGATACAGCTGCTTCTTTCTTCAGAGACTTGCTGTGCAGGTTGGTAAATCGGTCTTCATGGAGAATGGGCTTCTGGAAGGGGTTTCATATTCAAATTTTGCAAGTGGCTTTCTCAAATAATGGTCTGCGTTCCTAATAGAAGTATTTCTATTAATGAGCTTTCATTTTCCTTTAGACAGTGACATTTATTGAGTGAAACAAATTTTGCAAATCCCATACCAACATTCATTCTTGCTTTTATTCTTATTTCCTCGAGTTGACTCTGAATATTGAATGTGCACAGTGGCCAAGAGAAGTTTGATTAGTTGAAAGTTATTCCAATATGTTTTAGGTTCCATTTTTCTCATCTGTTAGATAATCCCCCATGCTCTGTCCAAGTTATGACCAAATTTCTTTGCAGGACATTCAAGACCTTGCTGGATTTGTGGTCAGCCTACAACTCAAATCCACATGTATTCATGTGTGCTATGGATAAGAAGAGCTCTGTGCTCCCATCCCAGCCTTTTCGAATCATGATCATTCTATAAGACCTGCATCGTTCGTACCCAAAAGGATGTCCCCTGAGATCCCAGAGGGACTGTCTCTCCTTTATCTAATTGTGCTCTTGTCTGAGGAGCTAGCCCATTCTCATACTTACTATAGTTGTTTCAGTGATCTTCTTAGCTAAACTAGAAAAATCTTAGCTGAAGACCATGCTTGTGGGTCTCCATACATCTCAGACATTGGTACAGCCGAAGAACATACTCTGCAAATATAAAGCTTATTAAATTGTACTTCTCCAAATAATACCATTTTCCCCCTTAGTGACAGCATCATGATGGATTTCAAACTAAGTATTAGTTGATACCACAGACTACTCTGTAAACTTACTGATTTTTTTTATGTAATTATTTCAAGAATTTAGCTTCCAGATTTAGTTCTTTTCATTTCTTCTTATCTTCTTATAGAGATTCTTCCTCTTTTGTTGTCATTAATGTCATTATTTTCTCAAATTTTGAATTGTAAGTTTTCTTCTTTATTTCCTATTTGCTTTCTCTCAGTACTATGAATCATTGTCATGATTTTGATTGCATAAGCTCATAGCTCCAAAATCTGTACCTCTAACCTATACTTCTCTGAGTTCCAGAAAGTGTCTCAGAGTCTATAATGAAGTAGATGTTCATTTAAGCGTTTTGTGAATGAATGATTGATTAGTAGCTTAAATGTTCATTAGGGGCTTTAAAAAATCAAATGAGAGTTTGGAACCGATGCTGTACAGCAGCATCACGTAATAGAAAAGAATGAAAACCCCATATTTAATTTTCAATGTTTTTAGTAGCCAAATTTAGAAAGCAAAGGTTATAGGTAAAATCAATTTAATAATATATTTTTCTTAACTCACTATATCCAGTATATTATCATTTCAACTGTGACGTATGTAAGACATTATTAGTATGATATTTGTATTATTTTTTATATTAAGCCTTTGAGCATTTTATACTCACAGCTCATCTGGATTCAGATGCTAAATTCAGTTCCCATCTCACTAACTATATTTTCGGTGCTCGTTAGCCACACATGGCTTGTGACTACTGGACTGGAGAGCACACCCACAGTGAATGGAAGTCTATGCAGGTCCTAGAGCTGGAGACAAATGTAAGAAAATGAGGTTTTTGAAGTAAAATAAAAATAAATCCTACCCTTACTTTATTGTTCCCATGAATCTTTTCTGTTTAGCAGATATTTAACCATCTTTTCCAGCAGAAAGACTGTACCAGTGGGAGAAAAATGATCATTATTTAAACAATGAAGTTTAATATTCTTATTATCATTAAAGACTGTGAAAACTTAATACCATTTAAAAGTTTGCCGATTTGAGGCTGATATCTCTCATGAACTTAAATATCAAAACTTAGCTCTTCTCTCTCATTCTGCCCATTTGAACCTTGTACTTTATTACTATGTATTTTCATGTATGGGATTTAATGCATTGAGTCTGTTTTACTAAAGTCGCTTCTTTCACTTATTTTTTTCAGTTATTTTTCTCCTCTCTGTAGTCATTGCCTATCATATCCTATAAGAGTTTGGACAGGAAATTGAGAACCAATAGGAATTGATCTGACCTAATTGTGGAAAGTCTTATTACTATCTAAAATAATAAAAGAAAGACTGTGTCATATAAAGTGAGTATGTTTCTTGCTAGATGGGCTGCCACACAACTTCGATAAAAATAGCATTTTCTCTTGCTAAATAGTACTGGGATTGAGTCAGTAACTCAGAACCCGCTGAGAGCCTTCCTGGGGTTTGGGCGTACAAGTCGCAGGGATACATAAAGCCTCTGGCCTGCAGCTTGCCTCCCGGTTTTTGACCTTGGCTTTGTCCTCTGTCCCACATGTCAGATTAAGAAAACCAGGCAACAGCTTGAATGAGGCAAGGTGTGTAATATAAACACAATGAAATCTCTGCCCAGATAACTGCTATCGATCCTCTGAGGCTTTGAGCCACACTGCATTGAAATTTTTTTTTCCTTAGGCGAGGTACTACACACAGATTTCATTGGGTTTATATGACTTTTTCAAGCTACTAGGATACCAATTAACAAAGTGCTAATGCAGTGCAAGACCGAGTGGCCCAAAATAATTAATGCAACTCTGCGAAGGCCGAAATCCTGTGAAACATTTCACCCTCTTCAAAAAAGCAGCCGAGCCTCCCTGTGAGGACAAAATAGGAGGGGGTCTCAGGATGGCTCTTTTTCTTCTCTCCCCGCGGCTCCCTTGGTATCCCTTTGAATGTTGCTGCCTCTTGCCTGTTGCTGATGAACTCTGAAGAAGGGAAATGGGGTGAAAACTAAGCCCCACATCTCATAACATAGGTGTGGGTCTCAGAGAAAGAGGCTGGCGAAGTTGAAGATGAGGGGAGGGCATTCTTGTTGTCTGACTTTCTGTCAATAAAAGAAAGAACTCCACATCCTTTTCAAATTAATCATCATTCCTTTAACCCACACTGTGTTCTTAGTCATAGTTACTGCTTCACTGGCGAGAATTCTCTCTTACTCCTAAACAGTACTTTGCATGTCCATGTGGAGCTATGAAGAGTCTGATCACCATCCCTGAAGAGCAAATAACTAGGGAATAAGTAGGAAGAGAGATGAACAGGATTTGGGGTGAGGGTAGCTGTTTGTCACTATTTGAAGGACAATGATAATGTGCGTTCTTAGATGCCAGGAACAGCAGTAAAGCAGAAGTTTAAGGTGGGACATTTTGTCTCAGTACACAGTAAGAAAATTCTGGCAGTTGAGTGCCTTCACCTTTACACCTCTCTTGCCTTTCTGCTCCCCTCCCCCAAATAAACAGCCTTAAAAGAGGGAGATCAATGTAATCATTCAAGAAGAGATTGAACACCCTATTTGGGAAGTATTAGAAGGAATTTAAGCCTCATATGGGTAGTACAATTAAAAATAAGTCTCCTTTCCCTTTTAATCTAGGAATTATATGATTCTGTGGTTAGATACCTTGCAATCAAAGCTCCTCAGCCAACTTGTTTTGCAGTTGTAGAATCCTTTGAGGAGGATGGACTGTTGGGGACTCTGATAACACGTGGGCAGCAGTCCTCATATGGAAAACATTTAGGGGACACTGTGGTGTGACAAAGCCTGAGGACATCAGTTTCATACCTATGGAATCTCTGAACCAGTGACATATTAAAGAAGAGTTATCAGGTATCTCAGAAATTGCCCAGCACCATAATATAGAAATAAGTGTGTGGCGTGAAATGTCATGATAAAACACAAAAATAGCACTATTGATGAACCCAGCCTGCAATATAAACAGAACAGATTAAGGTTGGCAGGGGGACACACTCCTTTTCTAGAGCCATCAGCATCTGCTCAATCAGATGACCTAATAAAAACAACACACAGATGTACTTTATAGCCTGGGGTTGTTTTCTGGGGGAATGGATTAGACACAGCTAATGAAGGCCAGTCAGTCAGCTTAATGCCTCGGCTGGCCCTGGGTGGCATGCCTGGCCAAGAAAAGCTCAGTAACTAAATGGCAAAGAGAACAGATGAGTCCTGCAATTGGCAAAAGGGAAATGTGTTTGGGACAGTGCTTGGTTGGCTGAGTTGGGGTGATGCAAATTTCAGTGTGATCTTTCTCACATGGTCTGTGGTACTACAGTTTTGTGGGGGTGATTCTAGAAGGCACTGAAGCAAAAAACAAGAGTTGGGGAACAGATAGCTCAAATCCTCCCTCCACTGCCCCATTTGTTTCTGAGATATCCTTGATAAATAGTTCAGTTTGTGCTTAACCGTGTATATTCATTTCAAATCCCACTACTGTTCATTGAATTTGTACTATGAGCCAGGCATTAATAAGGAATGGAGAATATAATTAAGAACATTTCCTCTTCTGTATGTAGCTTACAATGATGAAGAAAGATGAAAACAAAACAGAACAAATAAAAACAATTCATCCCCAGCCACGTAAACAAATATATTAGTATAATAATTTCAAATAAGCCCAAGTATTGTGAAAGAAACCATGTCTGCAATAAAGTATATGATGATGTAAATTACCTAGGATGGGTGGTCAGGGAGGGATCATGGGGACATTCAAGTTTAGATTGAAAGATGATCAGGTGTCACAGATTCTTTGCCAGGGATCTATTCTGATGATGTAAACTGTGAGACTGCTTGAGAGAGAGTCAGAACTGGTTTATCAAGGATGATGCAGGTGGACTTCGGTAATCTATCCTATTAGAGGAGGGCTCTAAAGAGTCTAAAACTGGGAAGGCAAATAGTAATAATAGAAGATGGAGGAAGAAGAAATAATATTTATTGAGAACTTAATATATGTTAGGCCTTTTCATAAGAATTTCATTTGTAGAAATCATCTGAAAAAACTGAGGCAGAACAGTATATTAATATGTTAACTGAAGAACTGTGTATATTCAGTGTATGTTTAAGAATCAGATTAAAGACTATTTTTAAGGATGGGGTTGTGGGAACCAATGGTAAAGATCGGAATTTACCACTTATTTCTTCTATGAACTGGTTCTAGCATCCCCAATTAAATTATACACTGTCCCTTTTGCAAACTTTAGCTATTAGAAATTCACCTTCTTCCTAGATTTTTTCCTAGGACACTATCACCTATTTCTCATTAGTGTCTCTCTGTGTATATTTACTGTTCTAATCATTCGTTTTTGGAAATGGTTTAGGTGGTCAACATCACCCCTGCTGTTTGTTGCCTAGAATGTTGCTCAGTGTTCTGAATTTTGTTGCTCCCATGTATAATGTCAATTATTCCTAATTGTAATATAGAATATGGACTATCTATTTAGTCTTTCTTGTGGTATTTGTGAAGTATGAATAAATGTGAAATAGTCTTTAGGTCTCTTAAATATCATTCAAAGGATTTCCAAGAGAGACATTACTCTCAAAATACTCTGATTTTCCTGCACAGTTTTAATCACAGAGAATGCTTTTGGTCTCATGAAAACATATAGGAGATATTCAAGAAATATACATTGTGTCAATCTGGTTGTATGTGTACAATATATTTGACCCTGCATATCTTAGTGAAGATTTTGTTTGTTTGTTTGATTCAATGTCAGAGGGTAACTCAGCATAAAGATGTTTATTGAAACTTTCTGGAAGAGGTCACATTTTTACTTTGAATGAACTTTTGTATCAGACTTACCTCAGTTGCTTGGATTATGTAAAGTTCTACATTTTATACACAGTATCACCAAGCCTCCTGGTTGTTCCTACATGATAACCATGTTATTTAAATACTGCTTTGAACTTTCTAAATACAAAGTAAAAGCTAGACATAACATGATGTCAAGGGCTCCATCTGAGAACTCAGACCTGCCTCCATCCATCCCTCTTTTTCCTTGTGTATATTTGTGTTGAGCTCATTTTCTTCTACTGCACAGGACCCCTCCATGTGGTGGAAAGGATATCAGCCAACATCCATGGGTTTTATACTTGGCTTGCAATCCAAAAGACAGCAGCTCTATCACTCTTGCAATCTGTAGAGGAAAGGCAGGAACAAATATTCTAATCGATTGCTCTTGGGTTCTGTCACTCACCTACTTGGAGTGGGGCACAGTAAATGGCAAAGAGGACATGATGAACAAAAGTTCTTCAAACAGTAGGTGTCACAGTTGTGAAAGTTGTGAAATGTGTCTTGTGAAGAAAGAAAAAGGAAGGAAGAGAGAGAGAGGAAGGAACTAATTGCTATGACTCATAACCATTTTGGAAGATTTGTCATGATCAGGTAACATAGAGGATGTTATTATCATGGGTGACCTATGACCGGCCATTTCAAAGAATGTGCCTTTGAGAAAGCTTTGCACGTGCACAACAGAATACATGTACATGAATGCTCATAACCACGTTTTCTTTAAAGGCCAAAGTCTCAGACAAAATGGTTCATCAGCAGTAAACGGTATGAATACATTTTTGTATATTTATGTAAAATTTGTTTGTATTTATATAGGAATTAAAATGATTAAATTTGCCTATAACAAAAATAATCTTATTGGCTTTAGTTTGGGCAATAGAAGGAAAGCATAAGAATAATATATTAAGATTTCACTTACACTAAGTTCAAAAATAGGAAAAGCTATACTATTAATATATTATTTAGATCAATGTATATTATATTACTGATAGATAATATAGCTCCATATAATATGTTCTTTACTGGTGATTAAACTATAAAGAAATGGTCACAGTAGGGTTTACTTTTACAGGAAAGTGTTGAGGCAACTATCAGATCAGTATATAGGGGGTCTCCTGTGATACTAACAATGGATTTCTCAGTGTGAGTGGTGGTCACATGGAGTTTCTTATTACAATTATTTGTTAAACTCAGATATGTTTACTCACTTCTTGGTACATTTCATATATTTTGCCATTAAAGGTGAAAGAATACTTTTTGCTGCTGCATGCTTTTTTAGTATGGGCTTTTAAGTGAGAAATGTTTATGATTTTTTGCTCTATGGCATATTATCTAGGTGACATTCGGCAAATTGTTTAACATCTTTGTCCATAATTTTCCTCATCACATAATTGAAATGGTAAAATAATGCTGATGATGATTAAAATAGCGATGCCAACATTAACAGCATCCACAAAGTTGTTAAATCAAATGTGACTGTGCACGTGGAAGTGGCTAAGAGTTTGGTTGGCGCACAGTATTAAATGATATGTAATTTTGTTTGCACTTTCTTCCTGATAATGATCATACAAAAACATTCAGTAAGAAGTATATTGCTTCTGTCCAGCTTTCTGTCAGGCCCTTATCTTTGAGTTCTTTTAATTAAAATATAAAATTAACAAAACTAATTGTTTATTTGGGCATACATAAAATTGTAGGACCTATATTTATTGCTAGGAGTTTAATATAAAAAGAAAAACAAAAACAACAAATCCTAACCTTTAATAAATTCTCCATGGGGACTGGATTTCTCCCTCACTACCCACATACTTCCATTGCCTAGGCCTCATAAGACATGACCATATTATCAGTATCTTAGTGCAATAGTATCACGTGGTCTTATAGTTTTGCCAAATTTTCAAAATAAAAATTTTTTGACCACAGTTGAATAAAACCCACCTTTTTAAAATTCTGACTTGGCTTACATCACACTTTATCTTATGTCAGGTGGCGTTAGAGTAGCTGTGGGCACTGTTGTCGTCCAATGAGAGTAATTGAATTGAGAATATATTTATTCTGAGAGAATTGAATTAAAGAATGCATTTAATTTATATTTATAGTTATGTGAGTTCCCATTATGTCTGAATATAATTTAATTAGTTCTGGCCTTACATGATAGGAAGAGCTTCTAGGAATACTCTTGCAACAAGCTTTGCTGACTCACCTGACATCACAGCCCAAAGGCACCTAATATGACTGTGTCTCATGGATCCTAGCACTCAAAGCATGTGGGCATTG
The DNA here is from genome assembly GCA_004026885.1 of Lyroderma lyra. Lineage (NCBI taxonomy): Eukaryota > Metazoa > Chordata > Mammalia > Chiroptera > Megadermatidae > Lyroderma > Lyroderma lyra. The sequence goes on along the minus strand of PVJL010004502.1, from coordinate 51,520 downwards.
GGGGAGAATAGAAGATTTGAAACTTGTCAATCCAGAAGATAGACTATGTTATCGTGAGTTATTCAAGACATTATAATGCAAAATAGGATGTACAAAATTCAGTTTTCGTTAATACTTGGTTATATGGAACCTTTCTCCTACTAGGAATATACCAATTATTTATCATATATAATAAATATATGGAATGATAGGTACATAAAGAGATATAGAGAAATATAATACTTAGGTGGATGATAGATAAGTATTTGATATAAATCACATATGATACAGTTTATTAGTACTTTGAAATTGTAGAGTACAAATCGAAAGCAGAATTCCATGCAGCAAAAAGTTTGCATTTGAAATTTTATGTTTTATGCAACTTAAATATCAATAAAAGATTTAAAATAGATTGAAAGCACTACAGGAGAAAATTAGTAATGTCTATTTCTCCACATAAAATAATCTTAAAAATGTGTTATCTAAATAGACATATATTCAAATAAGATGTACAAGTGGTCAATAAGCACATGAAAAGACACGCATCATCATTATTTATTAGAGAAATGCAAATTAAAACAAGGAGATACCACTTCATATCCACTACTATCATTATTATAAAAAAGACAGATAATCACACTTTTTTGAAGGATGTGTAAAAAATCAAACTATACATTGTAGAAACATAAAATGATACATATGCTTTGGAAAATTGTCTCAAAGTTTCTTTAATAATTTCAGTGTAGATTTATCGTAACAATTCCACTTTAGGGTATATACCCAAGAGAAATGAAAACATGTATCTACTCAGAAACTTGTAGCAGCATTATTAACAGCCAAAAAATAGAAAGAACCCAGAAGCCGATCAGTTGGTGAAATGTGGTATAGCCATATAATGCAATATTTTTTGGCAGACAAGGAATGAAGTGCTAATACATTCTGTAACATAGGTGAATCCTAGAAACATACTAAGTGAAAAAAGCCAGTCACAAAAGTCCACCTATTAGGCGATTTCATTTAAATATAATGTTCAGAATAGGCAAATCTACAGAGACAGAAAGTAATGGTTGCCTGTGGGTGACTACTAATGGGTATTGGGTTTCTATATGGGGTAATGAAAATATTCTAAAACTGATTATGGGGATGGTTGCACAACTTTGTAAACATAATAAATGCCATTAAATTGTACACATTAAAGGAGTATGTTATGTGAATTATAGCCCACTAAAACTATAAAAATTGTTTTATATGATGAAGTGACCAAAGAGTATACAGACAAAATAATAGGTAAAAATATAGAGATTCACCATCTATTTAATTTATATATTGTATCATTTCATAGACTCTGTGGTGTCAATAGCATTTGTCAGTTTATTAAGCTTTGAACTTATAATGACTTCTTTTCTCATTTTAAAAATTAAACTCATTTTCCTACCTAATTTTTATTTTGCAATTTAAAGAGGAATCCAGGTATAAGTCAGGTTCTACAAACTCCAGCTAACCCTCTTCTGGGAAGTTTCTAAAGGGCTTCATTTCAGCTGGATATTAAAGAGAGGTAAAAATTTCCCCCAGTGAGGCCAAGAAAAGAAGTACTAGAGATCTAGAAGCTGTGGTTTTTACCTTTTCCCAACTGTCATATACTTGCAATCATATAGTACATATCGCTTTCAGACTGACTTCTTTTATTTCCCAATACGCATTTAAGGTTCCTTCTGATTTTTTGTGGTTTGATAGCTTATTTCTTTTTATCACTGAAAAATATTCTATTGTACGAATCAGCCACAGTTTGTTTATTCACTTACCTATTGTAAGGCATCTTGGTTGCTCCTAGTAATTGACATTGCTAATAAAACTTCTATAGACATTTGTGTGCAGGGTTTTGTGTAGACATACGTTTTCAACAAATTTGGCACATGATTTCTAGATTTTTATGGTAAGAATATATGAAGCTTTTTAAGAAGCTGCCAAAGTGTTTTATAAATGACTACATCATTGTTTTGCATTTGCACCAACAATGAATGAATGTTTCTGTTGCTCCATGTCCTTGTCAGCACTTAGTGTTGTTAGTGCTGTAGATTTTAACCATTCTAATAAATTGCATAGTGGTATCCTTGTTTTGTTTTAATTTGCAATTTTCTGATGACATATGATTTTGAGCTTCCTTAATATGTTTATTTGCTACTTGTGTATGTTCTTTGGTGAGATGTCTGTTCAGATCTTTTGCCTATCTTTTAAATTAGTTGTTTGAATTTTAATAGTTATTTGTATATTTGTATATTTTGAATACAGATTATTTATCAGATATGTGTTTTGCAAATATTTTCTCCAAGTCTGTTGCTTGTCTTTTCATTCTCTAAACAGTGTATTTTGTAGAACAGAACTTATTAATTTTAGTTAAGTCCAACTTACCAATATTTCTTTTGTGGATTGAGCTTTTAATGTTTTATCTACATATTCATTGACAAGCCCAAGGTCACCTAGATTTTCTCTTATTTTATCTTCTAAAATTTTAATTTTATTTAATGTCACTTAATTTATATTTAAAAATAAAAATGTGCTTGTGGTTATAAAGCTGAACATTAAAGATAGAAATTGTGCAATTAAAATATTAGATAATAATGTAAAACTCAAATATGTACTTCCTATAAGACATTCACTGAATATGAACAAGTCATGTTACAAATAGCTAAGGTCAGGTGGCAGTAAGAAAAATTGGACTTTTGAACAAGGATTAGATAGGGATGGGTTATAAAATAGTATTTATTGGTATAAAGAAGAATGATTTGTAAAATAAAAGATCAATTTATCAAGAAATAATAATCCTCAAAATGTACAAACATGAAAACAGCTTCAAATCATATAAAGCAAAAACTAACAGAATTGAAAGGAGAAATAGAAAAAAATATAATTTCAGTTTGAGGTTTTAACATTCTTCTCTCAAGCATTTACCATACCAAGTACATGGAAATCAATAAGGACATAGAACAACAGTTGAACAAGAATATTATCAACACACTTGATCTATTATAAATAAGTTTTATAGCATACTACACTCAACCATCACAATGCAAAGTTGTGCAAGTTAACCTGGCTAGATCATATTACTGGACTATAAAAATACTATATACAAAATGACTTAAATAATACATTGTATGTCATCTGACCTAAAAGAAATAACTTGCCACTCAATTTGAAAAGGAATACCAGAAAAGAAAATTTCCAGTTATTTGGCAATTGAACAAATAAATAAAGATTTCACTTGGGGCATTAGAAACTAAGTCAAAGCATATGAAAATAAATATACATGCTATCAAAATATAAGAAATGCAGCTTAAGCAATGTTTACAGGGAGATTTTAGATTTAAAATTTTAAAGATTATATGAGATCAAAAGAATGATAAAAATAATCAAAGACAAAGTTCCAAACACCTACCATACCTTCCAGCATTTTTAGGTTATTTACTCAAGAAAAATGAAAATGTATGTATGTCCAGGCAAACAATGCAGATGAATGTTTATATGGTGTTATTAATAATATCCAAAAACTAGAAAAAAAAACCTTCCATAATCTGGTTCATAGACAAGTTGAAATATCTGAGGGCTGCCTGGAAAACATCCAGCCACAAATGCCTCTATTTTTAATGCCACATGGCTGGATACTTTTCAGACAGCGCACATATACATATAGTGGCTCATCAGCAATGAACATAAACCAAGCATTGATACATGCAGCAGCATGGATGAGTCTACATAAACATAGTACAGAGCAAAAGAAGCTATAAAACACTGCTTGTCGGTAGTTCCACTTATATGACAGTCAAAAAGACATATGTTTAGGGACAGAAAACATGATCATGGATTACCTGAGACCAAGGCTTGTGAAGGGATTGTCTGCAAAGAGACTGAGAAAGCTTTTTGAGTTGATGGAAATGTCCTCAATATTGGTAATGGTAGTTGTTATATATTTATTTTCCAAAACTCATTGGACTGTACATACTTAGAATGTAGGAATTTTATTACATGAAAATTATACCTCAGTAAAGTTGTTTGAAAACTGTCCATTTTAAAGAGTGGGCTTTGGAGCCCAAACACTTGAATTCATTTTTATTCAAATAGCAGCTATTATGCAAATTGCAGTCTATGAAATCAGCACTCCATTTATAAATTGCAAGTAATATTATTTAGTTCCCCATTCTGAGGAAGGAAGAATTGAAATCATGCATATGAAAATGCTCTACATAAACTTTTCTAGCCATATCATCACAGCATCTTTTACCCTCTTGAGTAATAGCCAGGCCTTTTTTGTAATATCTGTACCTGTAAGGGTTTTGAAGTAATGATGTAGCTACATGTTCATTCTACTTTTTCACTTCCAGTCTCTGTTTCACATAGACCCAGGTTCCCTCTGTTTTGTAAGTTTCTGTGTGAGGGCTTCCACATATGGACTGTGGTAGTTAATTTCAGTTCCCAGTAGCTTACATGCAGGATTGTTTCAACGGTCTTGAATCCACAGTCTCCATTAGCAATGACAGGTACCACCTCAAGGTGCCTTGGGCAATTCTTCCAAAAGGTCATCTATAAACACATTCATTCCCATGGTTTCTATTCTCTCCTCCGCCTAGCACCAAGCCCAATTACTTCTGATTTGTAAGTCAGTATCTTCATCAGTCCCACACAGCAGAAAGTACAATATACTTAGGTGACAATTTTTAGCTGGCGGCAGATCTGATTAATGAGGCAAGGCTGAAATTAACTTTTCCTTGTGTCACATACATTTCCCGAGTCATGCAAAATTCCCCTTGTTATGCAACCCATTAACATCTTCACCACCAATAACCCTATTGAAATATAATGTACATTTTACTGAAGTAGGCATCCATCCATAACCTATTATTCCTGTAAATAAAATGTGACATGATTTGATATTAGCACAGTTAAATGTGTCCACTTAGAGAGCTCTTTAGTCAATACAATATTTTCTGATTGCTTTTCTCATCTATCTATCTATCTATCTATCTATCTATCTATCTATGTGCAGCTAGGCATATTATTTATGTTAAAAATAGTATTAGGTACATCTTAATGATAAACATGGAATACAGAGCAAGGCAGACATTTTTGACAGGCAATTATTGTGAGTGGCAGCAATGCCATACACATTTAAAAATAATCAACCATATAACCAAAGGCAGAATGCCTTTCCCATTTAAAATTAATTTTCCGAAGGAACTCTGTTTAGCATGCTGAAATTGTTTTCAGAGCTCAATAATAAAAACGGCAACAGCTCTAATTCCTCTCTTTCATCTATCTATATTTAAGAAAATCCATGTGGCCCAGACTCACAGAACTTAATAGCAAATGTTGCATATTAGCATATATTATAATTAGAGAGAAATAAATTAGAAATCAGCTAATAGAATAAGTGTTTATAATAGAATTCATTGGCCAGAAAATAATTAGATTTTTTTAAAGGTTAAAAACATAATTACTAACATTCTTATTGGCACATAGAAACAGTGCTGTTTTTTAGATATCATCCTAAATAAAATTGTCAACATATATTCAGTTTATAACTGAATATACATTTAATGTGGAGAAATCTCCAGATTATCTGATCTCCAGTCATATAAGGACAAACTGGTATCCCATTTTGAAGTTTTATAGATATTAAATGAGCTTTTACACATTAATTACCCAAGACTATATTTGGTATATTGTTAGTGCTCAATAAATATTAGCTATTTCTTACTATTGTTGTTGTGAATATTCCAGTTATGCCTTGTGAGGTCATGATGTCCTGCTTTCCAGTCTGGTTTACAGCAAGTATAGTTTTGCCACCTGGTTTTAGTTTTGTCACTGAGTAACTTTTGGTGTTGAGCAAGTTAGCAGATCTCTCTGGGTGTATATATTTTATTTTCCTTTTTAGTGGGGAATCTTAGTGATGCTAAAGACCCCTTCTGCACTGCTCGACATATGTCAGAATGTTCCCAGAACCAAAAACGTATTTGCACTTCCGTAATGCTTTGATGGCTTCATATAAAGTGATTATTACTTTTATTTCAGATGTTTTAAAAGAACAGTGGCTTTAATATTTGGGATTCAAGGTATATTCCCATATTCGCTAAACCAGATCTTGATGCATTTGTAGTCAGTGGATGGCAATTCTCCATTACATACTCCCTGCATGTGAAATTATGCCCAGTACGTGTGTAGTGAGCCCCAAGTACATGCCAGGCATATGCTAATTGTTAAGTCCTCATCAGCAGATGTGCAAACTGGGGGTTACTTGTAGAGAGTAAATGAGTTGCCCGAGGACTAACAGTCCAGGAGCATCAGTATCAACATCGTTTCTCTTTGTAAATGTAATTTTAACTCTCATTAAAAAATAAAGTAAGTATAAAAGAGGTTAAAGTTAAAAACTTCAAACTCCTCCCTTTTCTCTTTAAATCCTACTCTTCCCATCTTCCAGTTTATTTAAAAGCAATAACAAAAACATAAATCTGCATACTCATAGAGTCTGTCTTTGTTGTTATTGTTTTTAAATATGCATAAAGAAAGAGGGAAAAGCAGAAAAATAACATCTGAAGAGAAAAAAGAAAAGAGAAAGAAAGCAAAGCAACATAGCATTGTCTTAATTTGCTTGATGTTTAGGGTTGATGCAAAATGGAGCAACAGAAGGTTGCAAAAGCAAATCAGGATTTGAGTTCTGTCTGTAGTCGCTGGCATGGATCCCAGACTCTGGGCCCTTCCCTTGCCCTGTCCACACTGGCTCACACACCGCCTGACCTGGTGACCAGCCTGGCCCAGCCCTATGACACCCTCCTCTATGCCCACCAACACCTCAGAAGAGGCTCTGGAGTGCTGCAAGGGCAGCCAGGAGATGTGCCAGGCCCCCTGGCTCACAGTGACCACACAACCAGGTTCTCTCTTTGTCATGGGCTGAAGACACGGTCATGAAATTCAGGAGGTCAAACCTCAGGACCAGCACAATTTCATCTAGCTCTGAAATTATGAAGATTTCAAAAATTGAAAAATGACCACGTGATCCTATTATAAATAATTCTCCATGTTGATGATAATCTTGAGTGCAGTCAGTGTGTTTTGATGTTGTTTGTGTTCACAACAGCACTCAACAGTGTCTATAAGCTTAGTAGGGTGGTCATACCCTCATGACTGGGATGTGCCAGAAACAAAGCAAGTTTTCGGAGAAGGCTGGTGGAATTACTTGGAGTTAGTCCCAATAAAGACTTCCTGTTTGGCTCACTGCTGTTTTCCCAAAGGAAATGCTTTGGTGAGCTGAAATTGGTGGTTGAGGCTCCTATAATGCTAATCACCTACACCATCATTTCCTAATATTTGTTCCCTACAACTTTGTGATTGATTTCTGGAGCCATAGGTGCTTCTGGGGGAAAAGGTCCCAAGGTCGAATCATTTTTTTTAATGTAATATTTCTTATAGTTTCCTTTCTTCTGATATATTTCATGTATATTTCCATATTAAAGGTGTTGATAATTTTGCAATAAAATAAAATTTCTTTATTGGATATCTTATATAATTTCATATTAATAAAAATTTTATTCAATATGAGTAAAAATATTGAATGGAAGTCCAAGAATCAAATCTCACCTCTACCACTTAATTATTGAGCTATGCTACTTTAGGCAATCTATTAAATCCCTTTGTGTTGATGTTTGCTTATCAGGTAATTGGGAAATCCTATTGCTGAATAGTATCAGTTTAGAGAAATATTGTATATCCAATACCTTATGCAGTGTCTAATACACAGTAAGTGTTCAATAAATATTAGATGCTCTTCCCTCCTTCCCTTTACACAGTTGATGTGTTGTTTGTAACAAATTATTGCCTTGGAGCAAAAGCAGTGTCTATTAGATACACTTGCCTTGTGTGAACAGAGTTTGTGTCAGATCATGGTTTTAGGAAGGAAAGGGTTGCTAAACTCTTTCTGTCACATTGGCAGGCACCCATTCTATGCTTGGAAGCTACCAAGAAAGAATGCTACAAGTCAATACTTCCATGTCATTTACAAATTTTTTCCTTCTCATTAAGAAGAAAATGACTCTAAAGAGATTCAGAATTGTTATTGTGTTTCATCGCTAACACATCAGGACAAAAGCAAGGTCTGGAATTGCATTCCCCTAGCCCTCCTGGCCCACCCCAGGTCTTTCCTTGTCTCTCCTCTCACATCCTCCTCTCTCCATGTCTTTGGGATCTGTATTTGGAACTTCCTCATGTTTACCCAATGGCTTGGATTATCTCTGTTACTTATGCTGGAATTCATCAACATGAAAAGGAATGAGGCACGATCTTTTGTGTCTCATAAACACTTTATTATCTGCCTTTGGTATTTGAAGACAACAAAACAAAACAAAGCATATCCTTACAGAGTGTCTCTTTAGTAATTACTGCTGGTGTTGTCAGTTTCAGACTGCCCTCCTGCCAGCACCTGAAATATGTAGCAGAAAAAGACAAAGAAACAAAATTAGTCATTTTTACTTAGTTGTCCTTGCTTTTTGGAAAGTTCCCATGCTAAAAGTGCCTCTCCTAGTTTTGGTGCTCATCCTCCTCAAATCAGGATTGGATGGGAGTGCCAGTAGTCAGCAATAGAACCGAGCCAGTCGTTTTGTTAAGATGACACCTGTCCTTAAAAATGGATGGTGGTTTTCTTTATTGAGAACATCCTGTATACGTTACAGTTCTCCTTACTGCTTTTGCCTGGTATTTCCCAGAAAGTACTTATTTTACATTTATTTTCTTTGCTCTATGTTTGCAATGACAATTTAATGAACATGTTTAATTACAGTCTTTTCCCCCCATTAGATAAATGATATCAGATAAAGAATAGTTTCTCAGGACTTGCTCTTTTTTTGTTATTGTTTTTGTGTTTATTACACTGTTTTCACATGCAAAGCAAGGGAAGTGGAAAGAAAGAATTTATCCTCGAATACTGATAGATCAAGCTGACTACCTCTTCTGCTGTTTGCTTACTCGTGACCTTGAATAAGTAGCATGGAATTCTGTACCTTAGTTTCTTTCACTGGTAAATGGGGAAAATAATAACCATCTTTATTTTAAGAATAAAATGGAATATTTAAGGGACTTCCAGTCAGACAAGGTGGCATAGACTTATGCTGCTCTTAGGGCATAGATGTCTCCCAGCTCTTTGCAGAGCATAGCATACATCCTGGAAATAACACAGGAGACAGCAAAAGGGGAACTCTACAAAAATGGAAGGAAGAACTGGTTTGGGGGTCCCAGAACTGGAATAACAGGTCAGCATCAGGGTATTTTAAGTCCTTCCCACCCAGCAGAAGCAGCTACCCAGCCATAGAAATATATAATACAAGTAATATAGAATGACAATTGTAATTGAAAACTAAAAATAAAAAGCAAAAGCAAACAAAAAAGCTCTCCTATAAAAAAATTAAAACTATAGTAAACTTTCTAATTCTGAAATAAGTGTAAAGTAGTATTTTGTCCTCATATAACTTTATTACCGTGAAGAGTTACTTGTCACTTTCTCATATTTCATTGCTCAGATCAGCAGTATGTCTCGAACTCCTAGTGAATAGTTATTGGACATCTTAATGTGTGGCTGTGGAACTTAAGCCATTATAAGAAACTTATGTTTAACTAACAACTATAAAAACATATACATATTTTAGGAATTTGAGAAATAAATCTTATTACATATTGTTTTCTACCCAAATTCCAAGTAAACTACCCTGCAAAATGTTTAACATGCTCAGGTCTCTCTCTCTTTTTTGTTTTACTTTAATACTTTCATATTTATGTTGAAGTTTTTATTAGTAGTGGCAGTAAATAATGCATTATCTTTTGTAAATATGGTTAGAATAAGTGTACCTTATCAATAATGTACTCTGAAAAATTCATTGTTTTGATTTAAATTTTAAAACTCATTTATTATTGACCAGTTTTGAGAAAAAAACAGATTATCTTTTACTTGACTTGTCAAGTACTTCATATAATATCTGTCCTGGGTTTCTGGATGGTCAAATAGCATAATAAATGCTGCATCAGCAGTGCTTATATGTCTAAACACTAAACACACACACACACACACACACACACACACACACACCATACAATGTCTTGAATTTTAGGCATGTAGTACTTCAATAATCATCTATCTTTAATACATTATTTTCAACTGCCCATTTGTGGGGCTAACTAAAGTGCAAAGTTTTCACTTAAATCTGTGGTGGTGAATCATAAGCAGATGCCCTGTATCCCCCAGTTTTATTACCTTCCAGTAAAATTACATAAAACCTGTTTGTGAGGAAGGCATTGGTTCACTACATTGCTTGACTAAAAGTTCATCAAAAGGAAATACACATTGTCATTTTCAGAGAATCATTTGGAGTAAGAGATTACAATTGGTGTTGCAACTAGACTAACAATATTAATGTATCATTGGTAGTTCAGTTTAATCCAAAAAGGTAGATGAGAAAGACCAAGAGCATAATACTTTTGATTGCTTATAATGTGCATGGCACATTTCATAAATTAGTTAATTGCAATAGCACCTGAAGCTATGTACAATATAATTCAGGATCCAAATCTCTCTTTTCTGGAATTAAACTATTAGGACCAGAGCTAGGTTCTTCAATTCACTGTGTCTCTTTGTGAAATTAGTTTAATGCACTGTGCCTATTTCCACATCTTCAAAATGCAAATGCAATAGACAGTGATAGTTCCCATCCAAAGAGCTTCAGCAAATATTAAATTCGATGTTTTATACATATAAAGCTATTAGTATAGGGCCTGGCACATGATCAGCATTCAATATATATTAACTTCTATTTTTCTCTTTCCTACAAAGAAGTGTTTTTCTTAAATTAGCAAAGAGTCTTTTGAAGCTCAGAGAGGCTAAATCACTTGCTCCAGATCAAACGGGAAATAGCAGAGCCAGTTTCAAACACAAAGGCATTGGGCTCCAAAGTTTCCCCTCTTTCTGGTGTGGCCTTGCCTTCTCCAGGGTTTAATCAGGCAGAAAAGAAATCTCACTTCACATTCCATGCACCATGTACATCATAAGTACTCAATTGCTTGGAGTGATGCTGATTTTTTTCTCACAGCTAAATATAAACTTTGTAAACTACCAGCTGTAATTGACATAACGATTGTCTCTTATTTTAAGATATTTCAGTCTGCTTTGTGTACTTTTATTATAATATGCAATTTCTGGATGAGCAGTTGGAAGTGGAATAACACAAAAATTTGGATGGATTGTTTTAGGTGAATGAGTCTGAATTGGAATATTTTACAATCATTGGCCACTGAAGTTATTGATAGAAGAAGTATTCTACATTCCAGGTAGAAAAAAAAAGTGAATTGATTGCTCTTCATGATTATTTTCCTTTGTCAGTCTCCCTAGAATCTGTGTGGGCTCAGAGGGGATTCCAGTATTTTGTTGAAGGCACTATCTGGATGCCTAATCATTCCTATACTGATTCCCAAGGTTTTGATACTATTTATATGGGTAGAGATGGGGACTCTTCATGCTTATAAACATTTCAGGTTATATGTATGAGGGTGAGCTGAAGACAAAACTTAATCTCATGTCTGGGTGATGCTGAATGTAGCAGTTACATGCAGATGTTTAATACTATCACATTTAACATTGAGGGTGGGGGTCTCGGTCCTCTACTATTTATTAACATCTCTCTTTGGTTTTTGAACCAAGAGTTTGTGTGTTTTTTTTCCCTGATTACATGGGTTTCTTTTTTTTACCTTATATTTTATCATTATAATCAAGGCTTCATTGAGAAATAATCTCCATTTTCCTATAGTACTAAAATATTACCTCAGATCCTAGCATATTTTGACTTTTTTTGGAAATATAATTAAAGGAGATCCTTTTTTAAACAATCAGTAAATAATCTGTGAAATGTTAGTAGATTTAAGCAACAATTTTCAATATCTACTTAATTAGAAAATGTGTATTTGTAGCTATTAATTTAAATTACTTAGAACTCAGTACTTATTTCTTGTGTGCAAGTTCATAATATAACAACTGCATACTAATTTGTAATAATGAGAGGTGTTCAGCAATTTCCATAAAATATATGATACATGTTCACATTACATACCCTCAAAACTCTAATGTTTTTCCCTCTGGACATCAGACTACCCACATTGTCTCTTAGAATGTGGCTCCAGAGCTTGACATATTGCAATTGTGGCCTCAGCAAGGACAACATAGCAGGACTCTGCACCCACTATATTCACATAAACTTCATAAAACACTTTTAGTGTTCCTGTCCCAGTGATCTGAGAGGTCAGCAATGCTCACATTATCAAAAGAGTTGAAAATGTTGTTATCTACCCATCAAAACCCAAGGTTAATACAATTAGCAGGCAAGTAAACACAGTAGCATCACCTTATCCATTTGACTAACTCTAAATATCTGTTGATGCAGTGTGCTGACCATAAATAATGTTGGTTCAATGTGGAACCTCAGGGTAAGGCAATACTGTTTTAACCCTATATTTATAATTTACTTTCCTGATTGCTTATTTGTTTAACACATAGCAGACCCATGTGCAGCTCTTTCTGGGTTCTAGGCACTAGAATACTGATTGCTTAATTACATTGCACATACCCAGTGTCTTAGGTCAGGCCTACCTAGAAGCAGAGTCTGAGAAAAGATTTCTTGTACACATGACTTTTTAAAAAGAGTGCTCCCAGGAGAAATCTAGAAGGGATGAGGGAAGAGGTAAAGCTCGGGAAACAACCTAAGCAGAGATGTGGTTCCCAGAATCCAGTTTCCAGCTCATACATAGGAAGTCCTGGAGATAAATTGTTTCACAGATTTCCCACCTAGAGATGAGTAGGCAAGACTGCTATATTGCTATACATTGCCTTGGAGGTTTGAGATATGTCATCTTTCAACATCCCAGGCATCTCTTGGCAAGTTGGTGCCTATTGTTCAAGGGCACTGCTCTGGAGAAGATGGACAAGTATTACCCATTGGCACTCAACATCAAAGTTGGCTGGTGGGGGTGGGTGTGGATTGTACTAGCCTGATAAAGTGAATCTGAATGGGGAACCAACAGCATTGACTTCACTCAGTCTGTAGAGCAATCAGGGGAACTTGTGAGTGCTACTTATTACCAGGCTTTATGACAGTAAGAACAAAGAATTAAGAAAAGATTACTGAACCATAAGAAAAACTATCTAATATTCAAACTATACTTTCTTATGGAAAGCTTAAAATGTCAATTGCAGAAATTTCTCAGTATCTCACATCGGAATTGCTTAATGATCATACATTACATTTGGAGACTTCCTTTGTAATCCACGCAATGCTGTCTCTTTGTGTCAATGCAAAGCTGAATTTTTAGAATCTGTTCTTTCTGTCCCTCAGTATAAACAGTAAAATTATTACTGAAGTTTTCACATAAATACCCGGTAAGCCTCTCTAGTTCTAATGCCTGCCTCTTCGAACGGTATCCATTGTTTCCTCAGCCCTGAGACTTGTTCATGGATACTGCAGGAATTTTCTGTTTCTCTCTGGTAATATGTGAAAAGGCAACATAATCTAGATAAAGAATAACCTATTATAGCAGAGAAGTAATTTAGCACAAAGTCATGTCCTCTTCATATACATAAAATGGCTTTGTAATCTGCATCAACATGGAGTTTTATGGTTTAAGCTTCATTCAGAGACTTAAAACTATGATCATAGTTGTGGTGGGTAACACTACTACTCCTTAATATATGGTTTTCATCTACTTCTAGGTTCATGAGAGGAGTTGAGATTCCCATTTCTCAAAGTTGTATGTATAGTCATATGATTTGCTTTTAAACAGTACGATATAAGTACAAATCAGTTTCATGTACAAGCGTTTCATTGTTGGTGCTCAATTCTCCAAACCATGCTTCCCCTGCAGTGATGTTTGTGGAAGCAGGTATTCAAGTAGAGGCAGCCAAGGATGCTGAGATATCATGTACAGGACAGATGGTCAGGAAAACCACCTGGGCCAACCATTAACATCGCATGAGGCAACCATTTGTTTTGACACGACACTGACACTTTTGGGTTACTTGTTAACCTCATAGGACCAGGGCTATCCTGACTAATGTAGAGATTGAATCACTTAGTACATAAATGAATATAGGATGCTATGCCAATTTTACAAAATAGGAAGCTGAACTGCTAGGAAGTTGCATAATTTCACTAAAAGCAAAGAGAAAGTGAGTTAAAAAAAGAAAAGATTTTGAAACCTAGTCTTCGCTGAGCACAGGACAACTTTCTACCCCTTGTAGCATGGAAACTAAAGGTCTTCTGCCTCGCCTCCTGGTGGATTTGATGATGTGATAATTACATCTCAGTGAACAGAAGACTGCCACTGAGCGTTTGATCTTTTCTCCCTAAAAGCCAATGATTTTTTTGCAAGGAAAATTTGAAAACATTTCAGATTATTTAGGAAGAAACACAATTATTAATACATTCACACTTCTATAGAATTAAATATTCTGGACTCCAAATACAGTTCAAATAAAAATTAGCACAATTTAGAATCAGAATAATAACAAAACCACCATTGCATCTTCTTGACCTGCTATTTTAGTACTATGATCACAACAATGTATCAGTTTTCTTAACAAGTTACTTATTACATAATTTAATCTTCATCAAAATATTATAACTCAGATATTAGTACTCACAATTTTACAGTTGGGAAAACTGAGAATGAGAAATGTAAATGATCTGCCCAAGGTCATAGAGTTTCTGTGGAAGAAGATTTAAATAAAGTTTCATCTGACTTGGCCTAATGAAAGAACTTAACTTGTGCCATAGCTTAACTACTCACTTGTTGGATGATCTCCAACACATGCCTTAACTGCTTCTTTATGCATTCTTTTTTAAAATATAAAATTAAAGATAATAATACCTCTCATCAGTTTGTGGTGAGTATGAAATCAGATGACTCATACGAAGTCATTAATACTTTATAAGAACTTATTCAAAGCAATATACTTTTCTTATATTATTACAAACAATTATGGAAATACTATAAAGATTATTAAGATCTGTGTTATATACTTGGTTCTATTACATCATGTACTATTTATTTTTAAAATGCAGTGATTTTTAAAAAGCTATCTTACATGTATTTATATAGTGGGCAAGTACAAGTGGTGATTTAACCACATTGGTACTCTTTTTTCTTTTTGTTTGTTTGTTTGTTTGTTTTAAAGTGTATTCCCAGTAAAAGTTTCTTAGCTCATTGGAGCAATCAAAATTAAAAATGTATGTGTGAGGCTTAAATACTCAAAATAGCTCACAATTAAACACATTGTACTGCTTAAAATTTTAAAACATGCAATTACTTTTTTGGCATTCTCTGAATATTTTCTGGATTGTTGGTGAGTATAAAATGGTTTCAAACAGGGCTTTTTAAAAAGGTTCTGTTAAAATTGAAGTACAGATGGTCTTATTATTTTCCTTTTTTATTATAATCTTTATTCCAACTTCCAGAATATACATACTCCCTGAAAAATGGACTCATTCAATCAATTTCAAAACTTGAAAATGGTGGTAAGTAAATAGACACTCAGTACATGCATCAAGAAGAAGAGTAAATATCACTCAAGTACTTGACCTCCTCTTCTAGGGAAGCAGTGAGTCCATTTTGGTTGTATGGGATACAACTATATACAGCATAGTTGTATCATGTTAGGGGGAATGGTGACCTTGTTATTGTCTTTATTTGGAGATTAAGTATAGTTTAAAGAGATGTCTATGGGTTCCAAGTTGACGAAAGTTGGATTTGTGATGGTTAATTGTGTATGTCAACTTGATGGTTCTTAGGATCCCCAGGTTAGACATTATTTCTGGGCTTGTCTGTCAGGGTGCTTCAAGGTGACACGAGCATTTGAATCAGTGGACTCGGTACAGTGGGTTGCCCTCTTCACTGTGGCTGTGCATCCACTGGGGCCTGGATAGAACACAAGGCAGAAAAAGGAGGAATTTGTCCCATTTTCCTTGCCTCACATCTCATCTTACCTTCTCCTGCCCTAGACTGCAGTCTGTATCCCCATTTCCCACCCCTGCCCCTGATTCTCAGGCTCCAGACTTGGACTGAATTATACCACTGGCTTTCTTGGATCTCTGGCTTGCCGGTGTCCACTTGTGTGACTTCTTACCCTCCATAATCAACTCAGTGAATTCCTCATAAGAAATGACATATGGGGGAGTTCCCTGGTGGTGTAGTGGCTAGGCTTCGGCACTGTCAATGCTGCGGCCTGGGTTCGATTCCCAGCCAGGGAAATACCCCCATAAAACAAACAAACAAACAAATAAAAATAAAACCAAAGAAATGATATATGCATGTAAAATACATTTTACAACAAGTGGCAGTGTTATCAACACATCTACAATAGAGCCAACCATCTCCTTCTTCTGTTCTGCTCTACCTCTGGGGTTAACAATTCCAGTGAATGTCAACATCATTCTTCTCTGTCTCTCCTGTGATACCTGCATCCTTTTTGATTCTTCCTCTCAATATAGGTAATATCTCATCTTGTCTATTGGATTGAATTCCTTTTTCCAATTTTCATCATTATCACCATAGTTTAATTCTTCATAATTCTGGCCATTATTATGAATGATGTTATAATTTCCCCATTTTAGCATTAAGGGTTTGGGACTGACCAGGTGGTTTTTTTACTGCTAGGATCTGGGTAGATAGAGGTAGAGGGTTAATACAGGCCAGATAAGCATCATCAGAGAAAGCAAGTCTGAAATAGGGAGAAACTTCAAGACATAAAATTATAAACTGTGGGATGTTGTCAGTGATGGGGCAAAGCAATTAGCTGCAGATAAAATACTGGAGTTATACTTGAGTTCTTGGGCTGATGATGTCTTTAGTGACTCTTACCATGTGTGTAATAGTAGTCGTTAGAGATGTGACCAGAGAATAAATATTTCCATTATTCTCCATTATTTTATGTATTCATTCAGAAAGTATGATGAGTATCCTTTATATTCCCAGGTCAAGTAATATGGAATAATTGGGGGTATGGTCTACTTTAAATGAGGTGATCAGAGCAGGCTTTTGTGAGGTGACGTTTTAAACTTGCATTATTAAGGTATAATAAGCCTGGGAAGAAAAGGGTAGGAATGCCCTGCCAGATATAACAGCCTCTTTGTCTTTCTTCATCTCTTACTTCACCCATTAATAGAGAATTTGTTCCTAGAGTAAAGGTGACAATGATGATAATGATGATGATAGGATTATGATGAGGGCAGCGATATTGAAAATAACAATAAGAAGGTCAATGATGACAGCAATTTATATAGAAAAATTCCCACGAAGGCAGAGACTATGTGTCTGTTATTTGCTGCTTTATCTTTAGCATCTGTCACAGGCACAACATTGATATTCAGTAAATGTTTGTTGAATGAACAGAATCATGAATGAAAGATGATGGTAATGACTAGGAGTGGTTCAATTCAATTGAGTTGATGATACTGTATTATGTACTTCCAAACGGAGACTGTCAGCTTTTGTCTGTTTCAATTGCTTTTAAGGAACTGAATCATTCCAGTGATATCCTATCTCAATCAATTAATTTTCACCTTACTCTGTTGAGCATTATCACCTAGTATTTAGCACATGGTTAATTATCACATTGTAACCATTTGTAAAGTGTGAAAAAGACTTCTGCACAGATTCCTGTCTTCCACTAATTGTGTTTCTCTCCAACACACAGCAGTGACAAGATGAAAAAAGAAACAACATTTATGGTAACATATCTAAAATAAACTGATTACAACTTTCTTCATAAAAAGTAAAGTGCCAGTAATTCTTCTGCATGTACTGATAAAAGACAAAAAGATATTATATAGAATATTGACTGCTCCATTGACAAATCCATAATATTGTATTTTAAAAAAGAATGAAAGCAAAATGAGCTTGCAAGATAGATTTGACTATGCATGTCAAGACTTTGTTCCAATTGATTTATAGCGATATTTATTTACAATTTTATTTTTAAATTTGGTTGAATTTGAGTGTTAAGGACAAGGTACTTGAGATGATGAGAAGGAAGTAACCTCCTCAAAAAGTAATGTAAGTAATCAGTGCCCTGATTTCTTACAGTACTCTCATTCATTAGTTTTGTCTTTGCTATGTGTATTGATTAACACAATGACACATCAATTGTGTGTGTGTGCATGTGTGTGAATATATATACACATACACATGTATATATATCAATATAATACTGATCTGTGTGTGTGTGTGTGTGTGTGTGTGTACACACACACATATATATCAATTTAATACTGATCTAAAGGAAGGAAAAAAATAATAGCTTTGGATACATATCATGAAACATTTGTCCAGATCCATAGAATTCATAACACCAAGAGTGAATGTAATGTAAACTGTGGACTTTGGGTGATTATGATGTGCCAATGTAGGTTCATCAGTTTTAACAAATGTAACCCTCTGATGGGGGATGAAGATAATGAGGGAGGTTATGCATGAGAAGGGCAGGGGTCTATGGGGAATCTCTTTACCTTTTTCTCAATTTTGCCGTGATTGAGTGTTGGTGTGACCTTTAGAAGAGGCTATTTCTAGAATTGGATAAAGTGGGTATAAAGACTTGATAAAATCTCAGATATGTTTAGAAATTTGAAGGGAAATAAGACCTTCAGTTTCTTCTAGATGGTGCCTCAGATTAGGGCTGTCCAAAAAAAAAAATCCAGCCATAAATGCCTCTATTTTTCATATTACATGGATGGATACTTTCTGGATAGCCCTTGTAGATCTTCCTGTGAATCACAGTGTACATTAGAAATAATAGACTGAAAATTGCTGTGTGGGATATCTAGGTAGACAGGCTTGATGCTACCTTATAAAGATGGTGTGTATAAGTTAGGAGTCAGCAGATTGTTTTTGGTATGTTCTAGAAATAGGCTGCTCAGATGTACTGTTTTAAATGAAACAGAAAACAATGATATTGTCCCATTTCAAATGGTATACATGGTCAGTCTAGTCTCACTGGGCTAAATTCAAGGTGTCAGTAGGCTGACCATATGTACCATTTGAATGGGACAATACTATTGCTTTCTGTTTGTTTAAAATGGTATGTCTGTTCAGCCTGTCTACAAAGGAATAGAATTGGTAAAGAGAACCAGCAAACCAGGTGGGTCCATGTCACTGGCACTAGAGAGAAACAGCTGTTGTCTGCATGAGCTATTGACCAGATATGTGGTAGGGATGAGGATGTCACAGAACCAAGTGATCCATTGCCACCTCAGAAACGAGACTTTTGTGCAATTTCCTGGGAACTCAGACAAACATCTAGAAGAAGGAACATGCAATTCCTGAATCAAATGGAATTACCAGTTATTTACTTATTGAAACAGGAGGTCAGTAATAGAATTTGTTTTAAAGAAATTTGTATTTGTTTTTATTTTTGGTTGTCTGATATCCACACTTGCCACATAACTGAAAATCCAACAAAAACCATTTTAAATACAAGGTAAAGAAATACATCATTTATGAACTTTTGTTCTTAGCTCTGGTATATAAAAAGTTTGGAAGTCGACACTGTCATCCTAATAACAAGAAAAAGCTGAAGAAACTGAAAACCTTTCTTAGTCATCAGAAAATTGAGTCTGCAGTGAACTGCCACCCCATATCTGGAGAAGCAGGTGAATCCAGTGGTCGTGCTTAAGATTAGCTGGAGCAGAAGTTGCTGGAGCAATGTGTTGATAGAAAGATTTAAATGATAATTTTGATGAATTGCTGGAGGCTGAATGTGGGCTAAAATAAAAGTGAAAAACCCTTGGGGTTGGAATAATCTTAAAGGGACCCCCACTCTTTTGGGAGGTTTATATCCAGAAACCCTACCAGGTCCTCAAGATGTAGTTTTGCAATCTTCTCCAGGGCTTTATCCATTGTGGGGTTAGAGATATTACCCAACTCCAGCCCCTTCTAGCCTTCCTGTGACACCTAAAGAGAAACAAAAAGTTAAGAAACACCTGTGAATGTCACATTCCAGGGACAGAGGGCTACTAGAAGATTAGAATTTAATAACATTATAGAATGCTTCCCTTCCTTCACACCTTTCTACTGTGCTAACAGAGCTCCAGTGAAAAAGGTACAAAACATACTTTTTCTAAGGAGTGAGTCAGGGAAGACCAAAAATCAAAAGAGAAAAACAAACAGAAAGACACTCAGGAAGCTACAGCTACAACAAACATTTAAAAATAGCCCACTCTTAGCCAGATTAAGATAAATCCTCACACAAATTACCTGTTTACCTTAGTTACCATTATCTGATACATGTCCATCTTTCAGAAAAAAAATATTACAGCCAGGCCAAACAGCAACAAAAAACATAGTCTGAAAAGTCAAAGTAAACACCAGATTCAAAATCAGAAATGGCACAGATGTTGGAATTATCAGATAGGGAATTTTAAGTAACTATGTTTAATATGTTAAGGTCTCTAATGGAAAAATAGACAGCATGCAAGAACAGATGGTTAATGGAAATTAGGGATGAAAACGCTGAAAAATAATGAAAAGGAAATGTTAGAAATCTAAGACACTGCAACTGAAATGAAGAATTCCCTTAATGGGCTCATCAGTAGACTGGTCATGGCAGGAAAAGGATAAGTCAGTTTTAAGACAGGTCAATAGAAATTACCCAACTGAAATAAAAGAAGAAAATATCATTAAAAATCTAACAAACAACAACAACAAATCCAGAACATTCTAAGAACTCTGACAGTTTCAAAATGTGTAATATACATATATTCGGATACCAGAAAAAGAAAAAAAAATGAGAGAATGAAGCAGAATAGATGACTAAGAATTTCAAAAATTAATGATACACCAAGTAGCGTACTCAGAAAACACCAAGCAGGATAAAAACCAAACAACAAAGCATTCTGCACTTAGACACATCATAATCAAACTGCAGAAAACCAAAACCAAACAAAAAAATCTTAGAAAAACCAGACAGGGGAAAAAGCTAACTTACTTATTGTGGAACAATGATAAAATTACAGTGAACTTCTTAGAAGATACCATGTAATAAAGAAGAAAATGAAATGAAATATTTAAAGTATTGGAAAAATAGTCACCAAAATATAATTATTATCTACTGAATTGTTCTTCAAAAATACAGAAAAAGTAAACTTTTCGCAGACAAACAAAAACTGAGGGAATTCATCACCAGCAGACCTGACCTGCAAGAAATGTTAAAGAAGTTCTTCAGGGAGAAAAAAATTATATAGGTCAGAAAGTCAAAATTTATGTAAAGGGAAAGCATCACACAAGGAATAAATGAAAATACTTTTTATTAACTTAGCTAAAAGATAACCCTTACTTTGCAACATTACAGAAAAAAAATTAATATGTATGTATGAATTAAACAAAAGATGTGCAGCATCTATATGTGAAAAACTACAAAACTCTCATAAAAGAAATAAAAAATTAAATAAATGGACAGATATCCATGACCATGTATTAGAAGAGTCAATATTATTAAGATGTCAATTCTTCTAAATATAATCTACAGATTCATTATAATCCCAAGCAAACTTGCAGCCAACTATTTAGTAGATATCAAAAAGTTCATTCCCAAGATTATATTGAAAAAATAAAAGACCTCAAGTAGCCAACAAATGCTTAAGAAGAATAAATTCAAGGACTTGCATTACCTGACTTGAAGACTTATTATAAAGCTATAGTAATCAAGAGACTGTAAACACAGAAATTAAAGAAATAGAATGGGGAGGTCAGAAATAGAGCTATAGAAACACAGTCAACTGATCTTTGACAAAGAATTAAAGACAATTTGATGGAGTAATAATATTTTTCAGTAAGTGCACTGTGCTGGGAACATTGGATGTGCATATGCAAAAAAATGAACCTATATACAGGCATTACACTTTTCACAAAAACTAACTCAAAATAAGTTACAGATTTAAATGTAAAACATAGAACTATACAATTTCTAGATGAATTTGGATTTGCCCGTGAGCTTTTATATATAACACCAAAAGCATGATTCATGAAAAAAAAATCACATTATTAAAATTAGCAACTGCTGCTCTGTGAAAGAGAATGCGGAAAAAAGTAATAAACTGGGCATTTATTATTTGCAAGACACTGTTTGATAAAGTTTTTTTTAAAATACCAAACATACAAAGAACTCTTAAAATTCAGTTATAAGAAAACAAGCAACCCAATTTAAAAATAAGCAAAATGTCTAAACAGACATGTCTGCAAAGAAGATACACAGATGGCAAATGCATATGAAATGAAATACATAATGTCATTTGATATTACAGGACTTCAAATTAAAACAACAATAACATATCATGGCACACATATTAGAATGGCTAAAGTGTAAAAAAACTAATAACAAACAAACATACCATTTGCTGGTGAGTATGTAAAGGAAGAGGAACCGTCAATCGTTGGAAGGAATGTCAAATGTTACAGTCACTTTGGAAGACAGTTTGGTTGTTTCTTACTAAACTCCGGACAGACTTACTATTGATCCAACAATTGTGCTTTTTGATATTTTCCCCAACTGATTTGAAAACTACGTCTACACAAAAATCTGCAAGTGAATATTTACAGCAGCTTTACACGTAACTACCAAAAACTGGGAGCAAGCCAAATGGCTTTCCATAGGTGAATTTTTAAGCAATTTGTGATATATTCATAGAATGGACTATTCAACAATAAAAAGAAATGAGCTATCAATCCATGAAAAGACAAGATGAAGCTTCTAAACTAATACTAAGTAAATTAAGTGAGTTTGAAAATGTTGCAAATCATTTGATTCCAAACATATGATATTGTGTAAAAAGACAAAACTATACAGACGATAAAAAGATCAGAGGTTGCAAAAGAGGAAGAGAGAGGAGAAGGAGGATGAATAGGTGAAGCACAGGGAGTATTTTAGGGTGATGAAACTATTCTACAAGACATTGCAGTGGAGGATACATGACATCATTCATTTGTCAAAAGCCATAGAACTTTATAACATAAAAGTTGAACCTCAGTGTATGCAAATTAAACATACACACACACACACACACACACACACACACACACCCCATATGGGGTGGGTGGGTCCCAGGACAAAATGTAGAATGGGACAAAACAATCTAATTGTATTATATATGTAAGAAACAACTTCACCAAATTGGATGGGAGGAAATGATGTTGTCCTATGTAATTTTGAAAATGAATAGAGCCTAATACTGAAGTCTAGTTGATACAATCCTTTCAAACAGGAGTACTGGTTTAACAATTCTGATACTGTTGTACATGTGTAATAGAATTACACAATTAAGCAAGTGGATGACAGATGGTGAAATCCAGGCTTCTTGTGCTGGAGTGGGAATTTATAGACAAGCAAAGGTAAGGAGGTAATCCATGTGCAATGGGTTACAGTTGGAGTCATCACTATGAACTCATGTTTAGCTTACTATAGATAGAGATGGTTATGGATAGGCATATTTGTAGATATGTGTATATACCTAGGTTAACATATAGACATATATTTCTTTGCTCTTACAGCTAGAATAATCAAAATGATGTAGTTACAGTATAAATATTTTATATTGTATTATAATTCTATTATTACTTTCCAGACAGCATATATATATATATAGCCACTATATACCATATATATTCTACAATAAAAGGACTTGGGTCTTCTTAGAGATTTGGCTGATTCTAGGACTGGGTTAGGATATATATTATAAAAACAAGCCTTCTGTATCTTGTAGTATAAAAAGTGAAATAGTGCTTAATGCACCACACACACACACACACACACACACACAATAATGGTACTATGTCAAAAAGACACAGGAACCAATTGGAACAGCTCCCAGTGACAAAACCTGGAATAATTTGAGCAACATAATAAATAAAATTTTGTTGCATTATAACCAAAAGAATACTATAAATATCCATGAATTCATACTCATATAAATAAAAGTTTGAATAAATAAATAGGATAAAATAAGCAAATCTCTCATGCATAATTTTAGATAATTTATGTAGATACCTTGCCATCAAGGAGGTTGAATATAACTTCCCACTTCTCAGTTTTGGCTGTGCATATTGACTTTCTTCCCCAAAGTACATTATGTGTCAAGAAAGCATGACTTCATAGTGGAGAAACCTGGTAAACACTACCTCAGCCAGTTATTAAGGTTAATGTCAACAGTGATAGGTCGTGTTGGTAGTACATACCCTTGAGATGATGTGAAGAAAATGGCACTTCATCTCGTAGGTCTTCCTCACAAAAGCATGTAATCCCACCATAACACTGAGAAAAATGTCAGACAAATCCCAGGTGAGGTACAATTTACAATAAGCCTGACTCCTCAAAATTGTCAAGGTCATCAAAAACAAGGAAGGTCAGTAAACTGCTATAGCTAGGAAACCCAAGTACACATGAGTACTAAATGCAATGTGTGGCCATCTGATTGAGATCCTGGAACAGACAAAATACATTAGGTAAAGACTAAAGAAATATGAATCATCCCAAACTTTAGTTAATGATGATGTATCAATATTGGTTTATTATTTGTAATAAATGTGCCATGTGAAACATTAATTATAGAGGAAACTGGATGTGAGTCATGTGGAAACTCCCCAAACAATATTCACAATTTTTCTTTAAATCCCAAACTATTCTAAATTAAAAGTTTATTTAAAAACATAATAAATAGACCTGAGTTACATCTACAATTTAATAGGTTCGGTGACATAGTTCTGCTAAGTTACCATTTTGTTTAATAGTAAAAATATGTCCTTATAGTCTCCTCCCCTAATAACACTGAACTTTTAGAAAAAGGTTCTGAATTTGAATATTAGTTTTAAATTGTAATTTTTTGTAATAGGATTACTGAATTAAAGAGAGGCAGTAGTGTGCCTTTCATTCTTGAGATGTGGAGAATTCCCCCTAAAGAGGTCCCATGCAACCATCACATACCTGCTGCCTGTCAGATCTGGAGCTCTCACTTTGGTCTTTCAGGTATGAATGTTTGTGATGGTTGTCAACTCCCTATGTACCTACTGAGGGGAAGTCGGTGTAGACAATACGAGGGACAACCAACCCCAGGCTTTGACTGATGCGTTTCTGTAAATTAATGGTACAACCTGTGATCAAAATTTTGGACCTCGGTTTTGAAAACAGAACCACTAATTATTCACATAGAGCCAGTTGATCTCTAGACAAACTCTAAAAAAACAGTGTAACAAACTGCAATGTTTCTACATTAATTTGCAATGGATATAAAATGTGGCAGAATCACCAGCTCTATTCTTTTACTTATTTTGCTGCACACATGTTGATTATTTACAGTGTTCAAAGTGTAGAGGTGGCCATTATGGGTAATAAACTTAGCTATCACTCAGTCCAGTCACAGTATAGATTTTAGTGCTGCAAGGAAAAATAGGGGAAGTAGCTCAAAAGATAGATCAGTCAATGTTGGGGGCCCCTTGAATAACAGAATGATAAATTGCAGCTTAATTTCTTTGGCAATTAGGAGATGTTGAAAGTTGTGGAGTAGGCAAATTATATGATTAGAGTTACATGTCAGTAAAATTGATTTTGCAAATATTTTATCGTTCCAAATATTGTTCTTTTCCTGCCTAAGATTGATTTTCACATATTCTCGTGGAAGTGCCCCATTTTTCTTTAGAAAGCCACACTATCCCTAGTGATAAAAGTGCTCTCACTGCATTAAAAGGGAAAAGAGGAAGTAGCTGGGGTCATTTTAATACTAATATCATCAGGACGAGAGGGAATGACACCCTCATCAGAGAGACATTGATAATTTTGCTTCTGAGTAGTTAGTCAAGTGAAGAGCTACAAGGAAAGAGGGAATGGGAGAATAAAATGGATATCTCATTTTGATCTTGGGAGTTGGAGAAATAATGATGGTCTTAAAATATTTAATAGTGTCTGATGGAAAAGTTTATTTAGTAAACCAGGAGAATAAGATCCGTGCCCCACCGTGTAGTTGTGTGACTTTAAAGGAGCCCTCTACCTCCTCTGTTCTTCAGATGTTTCACAGTGAAAGGATAGCATTGAACAAAATTATCTCTAAATTGAATCCAGATCTAAGATCCATATTATAACCAAAATGACCATTTTTATTTTATTATGGAAAATTCAATTTCTTGGATGATTACTCATTATTTGAGATCTTTATGTGAGCATAAAGTTCATTTCATACACTATTACAGAAACAGATTCTAATTAAACCTTAGAACTCAGAAACATAGCATTAAGTTCAATTTATGATAGCAACAACTTGGAATGACTATTTTACAATACAGTAATAAATGCAGTACTGCATTGTCACTATTTCATAGTTCTTTCCCCCAGGGCCCTAAATATAGACTAGTGTAGCCTCAATCCTATGATTATAGAGTGGGCTGGTATAGACCACCATTTTAATACTCTGAGAAGTCACTATTAAGTAAACCATCTTGATAATCTGTCCTCACTGTAGAAACTGGATATCTTCTTTGTATTTTTAGACCAAGTCTAGCTCTAGAAATGTGGAAATATAATCTCAATACAAGTTATCTGCCCCTGAACCTATTTGATTGGCCATGATATACACAGCACCACAAAAATTAGAAGGACAAATTAGAATCCTACACTTCTATTTATTAGATAAATGAATACCGGGTCTTGGTGTTAATTATATGTCCAGAGGCCAGACAATGTCTTAAATGTGCTTTCCTTGCTCCGATGCTATTACCACTGTCCCAATAATCTCCATTGAATTTTTTAATCTGCACAGACTCAGTCATTTTGTATAAATAGTACTCTCCACAATGAATGTGGTCAGTGCCTACGGCCGTAGAGATGAATAGCCATATACCCTTTTATCTTAGCTTCTCTCCTTCAGCATCCTTGTATTCTGCCCTAAGTTATTTATGATGTTTGAGGTTTTTGTTGTTGCTCTTTCATTTTATGTTTTTGTTCATTTAGTTTCTTCACAGGCATCCTTCAAGGCAAAGTCAAATTAATTTGACCTATATACTTCTGCTCTTTGCTTTGCCTTTGAACACCCCCTTTTTCAATATGCCGACTCCTGAGAATGGAATCTAGATAAATCACCATCCTTACGGGAGGGGAAGTTCTTAGCACATCCACCTCTCTCTCAGGTTGTAAATTAAATGATCAACATACTGCTTGAGTGTGGTGAAGTTGAAGGAGTTTAGAAAAAGAGCCCACTGACTAGCTTTTGATCATTTTTGGAAGTATACTTTCATTCTGGGCCTGTTTGTTTGTTTCCAGTTGTGAAATTAAGAAGCTTGGTTAGATTTCTCTGGATTTCTTTTCAGTTTTAATTTATACACCTAAATATATTATGGCTGTCTGGAAAGTATCCAGTCATGTAATATGAAAAATAGATGCATTTATGGCTGGATTTTTTTTCAGACAGCCCTCATATATCTTGATAAAATTTCAAAGTGATGATACAGATGTGTTTTTACTTTGTTCATTTTTATGGAGACACTCAAATAAACCAGAAAAAACTCTTTCTGCCAGTGACTGGGTAGCCATCATGCAGATGTACTCTCTTCCTTCACATACCTGTCCATGAAATTTTTATAAGATGACATTTTATGTTGTGTGTAAAAGCAAATAGCTTGCAGGCAAGCAAATCTTGCTTCAAGTCATTGCTCCAGTATATACTGTATGACCTTGAACACATGCCTTGATCTTTCTAAGCTTCAGTTTATAAACATAGTAAGTGTAAGACACAGTATCACTAATTCATAATTTTTAGTGAGGCTAAATATGTTGGTGAACTTCACCCAGTACCAGGCCCGTGAAAATGTTTATTAAATGGAAATATCATCATTAATCATGCAATTAGTAGAAATATGCTTCCTAGTATGTTTGCAAATGTCCATTCTGGGAGCACAGTGGTACTCATGAACATTATTGATGCTTTAATGTTGAGACTTCTATAAAAATCTATAGGCACTGTAATTTATTCTCAGTAGATAGAAGTTTGTTCTTTGAGGACAAGCCATTTTCTGAAGTTTAGATCTCTCACTATTCCTGGCACTGGCCCCAGCACATCATATGTGCCTCATTTAATATCTGCTTATGATATTATCTTATGGTTGTGCTATGACTAAAGAAACTTTATTTTTCTTGATTTCTTGATGAAACTTGATTTCCAGAGGTAGACTTCAACAAATTCCACCACTCCATACAACAAAGTCTGGAGAGAAGACTGTAAATTACCCAGGATAGAACACACATGGCATGCCTCTATCTTGGCAGATTTAGTAATAATAGGATTTTTTTCTATAGTCTTCACATAGTCTAAAATATTTTCAACAGAATATTCCAGAAGGTCATTACCAATGTATGAGAGGGGTTGAAACTTCTTTCACAATCTATTAATAGATCTCATTTTTCATTAGCTTTTTCTGACTATATTTATTTTAAAAGTGGGACCCAGGGAATTTAAGTGACTATCATGATTTCTGGTCTTTCAGGTTTAGAATTATAAAATCATGGAGTGTGAGATATTGAAGGAAAGAAGGTTGCATTTTTTGATGACTTACGTTATGGCATGTGTAATGTGAATTCACCTGCACATCACTCTAATTACAAAAGTATTTTATTTATAGAGGAGGATACATGTAGGAAGTAGTAGTGCTGACAGTTGAGCTAAAATCCCTCCAAAATCTATTTTCCTTTATAATTTCTTCCTTCAAACATGTAACTAAACCCCATCATTTAACCAATAAGTGCCTGGTTCCCATTATTCTGATGTTAAGTGATTTGTTCAAGGTTATACACCAAGTTAATGGCAGAGTTGGGTGTACAAGGTTGGACAATTAATTTTTTTCTTTAAATTCATTTTTATTGTTAGACTTGTTGGGGTGACATATGTTAAGCAATTAATTTTGCGAACTCATCCTAGAAAAAGTTCTATAAACCTCATTGCTGAATATCACTATGGTCACCATCGAAGTACTCCCCTTGAGAAGCCATGCACCCATGCCAGCACCTACTCCACACTTTAAAGCAATTTTGGAACTCTTCTTCCGGAACGGCCATCAGAGCTGTAGTACCCAAAATCTGACAAGTTTGTGAAATTGACACCGTGCTCTTACTTTGGCAACACTGTACAAACAACTTGGTAGGGCGTCATAACCTTGGCACATTCTGTCC
This sequence comes from Lyroderma lyra, assembly GCA_004026885.1. Taxonomy (NCBI): domain Eukaryota; kingdom Metazoa; phylum Chordata; class Mammalia; order Chiroptera; family Megadermatidae; genus Lyroderma; species Lyroderma lyra. The sequence goes on along the minus strand of PVJL010004502.1, from coordinate 22,278 downwards.
ACACAACTCAGTAAGGTGTCATAACTTCGGCAAGGTTACGACACCTTACTGAGTTGTTTGTACAGTGCTGCCAACCGTGGCAAGTTCATGAATTTAATTGTCAGAAGTCAGGTATGACAGTTCTGATGGCCATTCCAGAAAAAGAGTTCCAAAATTGCTCTCAAGGATGGACTAGGCGCTGGCGTCAGTACATAGCTTCCCAAAGGGAGTGCGTCTAAGGTGACTGTAGTGATAATCAGCAATGGGGTAGGTAGCACTTTTTCTAGGATGAGTTCACAAAATTAACTCTCCCACCTCGTATTTCTGAGTCAGACAGTGTTCATTTGCCAACCACAGTTGAAGTCTTCACCTGAATGTTTTCTTTCATAAAAAGGAAAAATATACTTGGCCTCTATTGATGAAAAGTACTGAACTTAGAGGTAGGTTAGGGTAACCTCTTGATACACTGTCAAAAGAGTTTAGATTTGAGATTTCATTATAGCCAGTCTGTGGAGAACAATTTCAGTCACCACATGCCTTTGGTGCGTGTTTTGATGCCTCTAGAAATATACTGCATGAACTGTGACAGTTCATTTATTTTGTTATTTTCGTGACTCCATTTGTCCCAAGCAGAGTCTTTATTACAGTACATCATAAAGAGGACAGGTCTTAGAAGGTAGACTCCCTTATTAGGCAAACTGAGAGCAGCATACAACAGACACACACACACACACACACACACACACACACACACAGCCAAATAGGTCTGCGTTTCCCTTTGGAAAACATTGTTTCAGGCAATTTTTATGCTTTAAGCACAGCTTCCCATATTTAATTCATCTACCTCCAAAGGGACACACTTCAAGGATAATGAACATCAATAGAGACCTCTTCTGCAAAACGTTTAGCCTGGTAAATGGTAAATTACTTTGAGCTCTAGTGATTCCACCAGTACACTTCCTAATGGAAGCCCATATAATTGAGGGCAGATGAGTACCACAGCAGATCAGTTAATATATTTCTCTGTCATGTTTGCAAGGATATTGAGCACTAAATGATGTAAACTATTTCTAGAAAACTTTTCTGCATCTTTTACCCCTGTCATTTGATATTCTGGTAGTTGATATCTAGCCAATACCCCAAACCAGGAGACAGCAATTACAATGTCATCAAGAGGTGGTTGTACTTGGTGGCAAATGATAGAAATTCTGGGGGTTGTCTCTTAACACTAATTTCTACTCCTACTTCTTAAGTTGTCATATAAAACAAATACATTTACTTATCTAACCTTGTGTTTCCTCATCTCTAAAGTTGGGTTTATAATAAAGCTTTAAAACATGGCATTTTCCAAATGAAAGACCATCTTTATAAAGTACTTGATAAAATTCCTTGCACTAATAAAGGTTCAATAAATGATTCCTACTTGTACCACACAGGGCACCTTCTCTAATGCTCAAAATGACTCTGAGAGAGAGAAATCAGGTCCCCATATTCTACATTAAAAAAAAAACTGAGCCTCAGTTTGATGCTGTAATTGATAAACTAGTAAGTGGCCAAATTAACTCTGTCCAGTTCCAAAGTTTATGGTTTTCCACCCAACCAAGCATGACATTACTGTAACATTCAAGAAGTGGCCATAGGAGGTAAATAAACCTGTTAGCAAGACACCATTAGAAAGAACAGCTCAATTTTAGCCCTGCCAAAACTCTGACCATTGTGTTTGGCAGACACGGTTCATCTTCCAGATGGATAATGTTGATCCAAGTCACTAATCAGGTCAGTAGGCCAACCCAGAGAAAGTGTTCAGCAGCTAATGTATCCTGGCAGGTATATCAAAATATGGTTATGCTCAGAATCTGGTTCTCTATGGGGCATTTCCAGGGGCTTTCAGTACACAGGCAAAAGATGGGAAATGCCTGTCTTCACAACCTCCCATGCTGAGTCACCTTTCTCATGCTTCATGGAGCAGAACTGCAGGCATCCACCATATATTTGCACAGACCTTGGATAGATAAAGCCCTGCCCGCTGTGGAACATTTTGGAGGATAGATGTTCTTGCTACCTTCTGGAGAAAATCAGGATTTTACTCTGAAGAATAATGTAAAGCATGTCCATTATCAAGAGAGGGTACAGTGTGAAAGAAAGTAGCGTGTGCTTGGGACGTGGGCCAGTACGGTTCTATCCCTGGTTCTTGTCACTTGTGATTGTGGGCAAGTTGCCTAAATCATCCCCCCTTTACTTTACAAATGAGAATGTGAAGGCTTATTAAGCTTAAGTAAGTAGGCAAGAGGTAACTCACCTATCAAATAGTGATTTCAGAATTCAAACGAACTCACATCAGACTGAATCCCAACCTATTCCTGGCGTGATAGGCAATAGGTCCTTCTAGTCTCTTAGTTTATTTGGCTCTTACCCACGTTGAGATCCTTAAGTATTAAATACCAAATGTGCACAATAACAATTCTCCATCTATTTCTCTTTTCCTTTTGCCCTCTACAATCCTCCAATTTCTTGCCTCCCTTACTCTAAAGCCCCATTTTATCTTGACTTTCTTGATTAAACCATTGACTTTTCTCAGTGATAAGCTGAGCTGCCTTTTGGTGGCACTGCCATACCTATCCTCACATCTCTATTGGCTCTAATGACTACATTAGGCCTCAATAAGGAAAAACAGCCTAATTCTACCGTGTAGCCATCTTTTGATTGTAGAAATCAGTGGACACAGTATGTTTCTGTCCAAAACAAAGCATTATTGACACTACTAAGTTCTGCATGCTGAGTTGTATATAGCACCCCCATGAGACTTATCATCTTTTTCTTTTAATGCTTTTAAATCCTTGCCTGGGAAACTGGGGTATGTGTGCAATCACTTTATCCTATTAGATTTCTATTTTTATGTTAGAAGGACAGATTGTTTGTTATATATTCTTAGCATTTCCACGCCAGAAAAGATGTATAGTGTGTATCCCAGGATTTCACAGGCTAATTTAGCATGCAGGGGCTCAACTTTGCTACATCTCCACTTCAGATGAAAGGAAGTAAGGGCAACGAAAGGAAAAGGAAAATAAAATAAGCTGATTAGCAGGATATGGCTCTGCGGAGGGGACTTAAGGAAGACTAGTTATGGGAATACATTTTCTTGGCTGGCCCACATTTAGACAATAAAGATTTACCAGTCCTACCTCTCATTTGACAAAAAATGTAAGAACTTAAATGCCTTAATTAATCACATGTATATTATTGGAATGGGAAATAGAATTTGGAAGTTCTGGCTTACAGGTAAATGGTCTTATTACCTAGCCACGTTTACCAAGCAGCCTCAGGTGGGCCTTAATTATGCCTTCATTCTGCAATTTTACTAGTAACTAGTTTACTAGTGCCGACTGTTGTTTTAATAAATAAGGAATACTCCTTATTTTCCTGTATGTCTGTGGAGTATTTCAAGTCCAAGCCAGAGACTGCAAATGGATACTAAGGGGTTTAATTAGTAGAACATATTATATATCATATGTATGCAATAATAGATTAAGTATGACACACATCATAAAAGTAGCACTAATCATAGGCCAGACACTCTCCTTGGTATATTGTCTCCTTTAATCCTCACAAAATTACATGTAACAGTATGGCTACAACTATTATCAAGAGCCAGACCTTATGTAGAACTTATGATGTGCCAACCATGGTCCTAAATTTGTTCTCTCCCTCTCTCCTCCTCCCCACCTCTCTCTCTTTCTCACTCTCTCTTTCATGAACTCATTAATCCTCACAATAACTCTATGAGGTAGATGTTATTATTTTTATCCCCCTTATACACATGAGGAAATAAAGATGAAGCATAAGGATGCATACAAAAGGAATGGTCCTGGAGCTTTCAATCTAGTGAGGTATGTAGACTTTAAACTGATAGCCCAAGAGTTATTATGCCTTAGCACAAAATTGCTATGATGAGGGAGTGCTATAATGAAGGAATGTACCATGGAATGTATAATATGGAGGTAAAATCTGATCTCTAGTAAAGTGAAATGTTTTCTGGATTTGAAAGAAAATTTCTATTGGAATCTTCTTCTCTGAGTTCATAAGAGCTAAAGTAACCTGTGTTATTTTTACTGATTGGTGTCTACCCTTTTAATTAAAGCTTTGTTCAAAATTAAGTTTCTTCAAAAATTTATCTAGCTAATCTTTATGATAACAGAATCCATTTGCTTTGAATTTTTATAAGAGGTGTTGTGGGGTTTTTATTGCTTTGTGACAAGTGGTATTTGGTCCTTACTCATACTTTTTATCTGTGTATCTATTTATTTTACTTTTCTCCTTTTTTCTTTTTACCTACCCTCTTTCTCCTATTCTTAATTTTTTGCTTATTAAACAGAAATTTAAAGTGTTACTCTACCACTTTCCATGGACATGGCCCTGAGGCTGCCAAATCCAATTTACCTAGCAAGAAAGTATGTAAACATACGAGTTTCTGCACTTACATTGTGGAAGCGTGGAGGTGGTTCTGGGGGATGAAAAAGAGCAGAATTCATGCAAAAGTTACTGTTTTAGATGATTCTTGATAAATAAGGAAGTTGCTTTCAAAATGATGGCAAGAAATCCCTGATAGAGAAATTAGAACCAAGCATAATTTTAGAATTGTGAAAAAAAAGTCACATTTTAGAAAATACAAGTAGTTCAGTGGAGTTGGAGCATACAAAAGGATATTAGCATTTTGGATATGAAATTGGAGAAATGGTCAGGGGTTCAACTAATGTCATATTAAATAATTTAGGCTTTATCCTGTAAATACAGACACATGCCAAAGACATTTTAAACAAAGTTGTATGTATTAATTAGCTTTGTGCTAGAGAGAGAATATCCTTATGGTAATACAGAAATTACTTCCTGTGTGTGCTACTTTGTTACTTATGTCTAAAAGTTCCAAAAGAATGAATTCTCTGCTTGTCAATTACTTCATTTTCCTAGGAATCTAGTATAATCCTCAGCATGTGATAGAAATTTATTCCTCTCTACCTAAAGTAAGTGAATAGTATTAGCACATCTTTAATAAAGAGAACGTGTGATTTGCCTAACACAAAAAGAGATTAATAACCTGGTTCTCCTTCTTAATAGGTGGGTATCATTTCTGGGACTTAGTTTCCTCATTTGTTAAAGGGAGAATGAAGACATCAAGCTCAAATATTATTGTGAGAAATTGGCTTGGCGCATAGAATCCTTAGGTCACATTTTGTGTTTCCACATTTGTATATATGACTATTTTCACAGATTCTTAAATTATTTCCTTCTCAGAGTATATCTTCCAAATGAACTCAATGAAATGTTGTTAGATTTAGATTGCCATAAAAACAAAACAACGAACTACTGCTGAAAACAATTTATTTTGAACTTTACTAGTACAGTATGTCAGTGACAGAAAAGAGAGAGAAGATTTTAGTACAAGCACTTTAAATTCCAAACAACATCTAATAAGTGTTTAGAGCAAGAATAAAAAAGCCTAGCTCCATATTAGGTTTTAAGTGCACTCTAACTGACCCTGAATGAAAATTCAAATTCTGTTCTGCACAGATGGCAGAAAGCAATATTCCTGTGCTGCCAAAAATATGTGCGGACTGAGAGAAGAACTACATGACTTATTAAACCTGCTCTTTTAACATTACCTTTGATGAGGGCTTCAAGACATTTCAAAGTAAATGTAAAAAACTTTCAATGACTTATAGAATGGAAATTGAACGTAGGATGCTAATGCTTTGACGGGGTGTATTCCCAATGTCGAATAAGATTTCAAATTGGATTACTATTATAGAGACACAAAGCCCCCAAACTGAAACTGCTCACAGACTTTGTAATCTGAGCTGGGGAGGTAAAGAGCAGGAACTCTTCCAAATATTTAGCATTGGGCCGAGTCCAGCTTCCATCCCATCCTAAGGTCTTCCTTGGGAATGTGTGGTTACTCCTGGGGAAGTCTCCATCAAAATTTTCTCAACACACGGCTCTGGCTGAATCCAGAGTTACTCACTCCTGAAGCCTGCTTTTGTCTGGTTTGCCAATCCAAATGATGCTTTCTCAACATTTTCATTGGCTGAATTAGTTAAAAAAGTTTAAATGATATTTTAAAATACCTTTCTTCCCCTGCCCCCAATTAGCTCACTGTGCCTGGGGGCCAGATGGCAATGAATGCTGCTGCTATTAATTTAAATAAATAAAAATAAGAGGCTAGGCAGATTTCCAAATTCTCCATGTGAAGCAAAGTGCACCATGTATCCCCTCACTTTTTTCCTTTAAAATGTTCAACTTCAATAGAAAATTTAATCAGTATATTTCGATTCATTTACACTTAACACGTAAGAATGTTTTCTAAGTGCTATTTGATGTCAAAGATCCATTATGAAGACTGTGCAGGTAGTTTCCAGCCCTGGGTTTTGGAAAGGGAAAAGTTACACTTAATAGTAAATGGATTGATTTTGATGCTACACTTGAACTCCACAGATAAGTATATCCAATCTCAGGAAAATCTATTTCTCTAACACATTGTTCTAACTTGCAGTTTTATAAGATGTAATACCTGCATGCACACTCTCCTTTGTCATAAAAGTAAAAGGGTAGCAAGTGGGTGTTTGAAAAGGATGAAGCATTGAAATGAGACAGAGATGGAACTGACTCTGGGCACAAAAACGATTTTTGAAAAAAATAAATTGAAAAAATGTATGTGTTTAAATTAGATTGTTTTATAATTTGTGGCCATTGATATTTATATATGCCCATGAATTCAGACTCTATACACATTAAGGGTTGAGCAGACAAGCATAGATAGAGATGAGAAAGTCTAGTTTTAAAGGTCAGTATTAGAGTTAATTAATCTATCTGTATCAGTCAATATAGGTTCAGTTATGCTCAAGTAATAAAGAATCTCCAAATCTCAGTTATTAACATTGTTGCATTGATCAAAATGAGGCTCCTATTTCATTGTGGCAATTCAGGGATCCAGACCAAAGGAAATTTTATCTAAACATGTTTCTACATTCACCACAGTGGTATAAAGACAATCTGAAGAATTATGGCTTCCTTCTTTAAAATGTTATTCAGAAGTATCACTCCATTTTTCTTATTTTTTATTTTTTTTATTATTTTTTTTACCAGAACAAGTCATATGCACACACCCAGTTGCGAAGGGAATGGGTAAACTCAATCCACCATTTTTCTAGACTGCCAAATCCTGAAATATTTGGTCAATTCCCCTTATGTCTAATTTCTGTATTAACCGAGGAGGCCAGGAAGAGAAGACCCAAAGAGAACATGTCACCCAAAAGGCCACCTAAAATAAAAATCTTGGTGATTATCTTGCATAGAAAGGGATTTCCTTTATCTCTCAAGTATTTCCAATTCATTGTATAAAGATTAGTCTGCCTGTGTTAAAAGTACAAGATCAAAGGTAATAACAAATCTGAGAGACTTTGCATCAGCAATCAATTCTTCTCTTTTAGTATTTTATAGTTTTACTTGTGTCATTTAGTGAATAGATTTAATTTAATTAACTATATAATTGTGCTTTGTCCATTTATAAAAAAAACAAAACTTTTTCTTTCTTACCTATATGGGGTAGGTGCAGTTGCTAAAACTTGACTATAGAAATGATAAAGTCAAGTCTTTTTGTGTTCTATTCTAAGCCACAGTGGCTTAGTCAAAGGACTGAGCTCCGTAGTCAAAGGATAGGAAATAGAGTAGCCTATGTCAGGCTTAACTATGAGTTATCCTAGCTCTTAGTTTTATCATACACTGATGAGAATAATATTATTTTATGTTGTTTTATAAAGATAAAATACTGTCTTAAAAATATGGCTCAAAGTTTGAAAGATAGTAGACATGCATTAAATATTTATTTCCTGGCGAACTTTAATGACAATATTATTTTAAGGGACACAGTATACTGCATGCAGTATTCAAAAGTGCAGATGGTAGAATTAAACTGCCCTAGTTTGAATCTTACTATAGCCACTGTGTAACCTTTAGTAAATCAGTATTCTGAGATCCATCTTTCTCATCAGTTAAATTGAAATAATATAGAAATGCCAACCTCATTGTATCAATGTCAAAGTAAAGAATGTAATCTACCTAAAATTACTTACTGGCAGACAGTAAGTAATCAAAACACGTTAGGTATTATTCCTGAGTTGAACATGTGAAAGCGCATTGCGAGCTATCATATGATGCAAATGTTAGTTATGACATCATCATTATTGTCACATTTTAGATGAAAAAAATCATATTAATCCTGTCAGGCTTCATAGATTAGTGATAGTTACTCATATTAATGTGCCCAAATGATAATAACTTTATCATCGATACACTCATTGTTAGAGATAAAAGGAACTTACAAGTTAGTGGCTTGTAGTATATTTTTGGAAGTGAAAATACTTTTGCTTTTCCCCAAATGAACCAAATAAAACACAATCTTAAAAAAAATTAAATCTAGGGGAGTTCCCTGGTGGTGTAGGGGCTAAGCCTTCAGCACTGTCAATGCTGCGGACTGGGTTCAATTCCCAGCCAGGGAACTATCCACATTAAAAATAAATAAATAAATCTAAAATTGTATGGAGAGTTGATTTTGGAAAAATGTCTTAGTATCTTCTAAGACATTTTTTTGAATAGTGCATTACTTATACTATGTACATCAAGTGCTTTATTCTTCTTTGTTGTCCAGAATCATTCATATGGTTATGACTATAAAGCATGTTTTTTAAAGTTAAATAAGTTAATGTATTTGAGAAATTAAACAATATAACTATTTTAATATCAAATTGAAGACTAATCTTTTTTTTATATAGTATTATGTTTTATTATATTTTTATTGTCACTTTTGACCATTCTGCCACAAAATAACCCATGGGTTTTGATCAAATAAGGAATAAGTCAAGTAAGGACACAATCAAATAAGGAATAAATTGGAGAATGTAAAGGAAAGAAACTTTGAAGACTAATCTTAAAGCAGAACTCTTAAAGACTTGCTGAGCTAATTCTCTGTCCCTGAGTCTACCTGTTTCTCTCCGTCACTTCCTCTCAGACAAAGTAGACACATATCCTTTCTCTCCCCCTCCAAAAAATCTTTTCTATCAGCAATAATATTGAATAAGCTTAACATTCTACATATTTTTAAAATATAAATAATTTATGATGATTGAAGAAATCACATTTTAATTTTAAATGCTTCAGATATTATGCTCAAAACTAGGAATGCAGTGTCAGTTAAGTATTCTAGCCCAGAAAAGCTTGTAATTCAGTAGGAGGGCTAGGCAAGCATACAACTGACTTTAAAAGGAGCCAGTGCAATATGCACTCCAAATGGTGTTCGAAGCAAATTGCCTGTGTGCAGGGTGGCAAGAGTGATGAATTCAGGATGCAGGCACCAGGAAAGGTTCAGAAACGCACTTCATCCTCAGTCACGTGGTGTGAGTAGGGAGCACAGGATCACTTAGGACTCAGTGGTTCTCAACCTTCCTAACACGACCCTTTAATACAGTTCCTCATGTTGTGGATGAACTATTTTCGTTGCTACTTCATAACTGTAATTTTGCTGCTGTTATGAATCATAATGTAAATATCTGATATGTGTTTTCTGATGGTCTTAGGCGACCCCTGTGAAAGGGTCATTCGACCCTCAAAGGAGTCTCAACCCACACGTTGAGAACCGCTGACTTAGGTTCTTTCATTTTGACTTCCAGCTGGGCTCTAATTAATTTCCAAGAGACTCTCCCTTTGGATCAGCTTTTCCCTTCAAAGAACAAGCCTAATTCCCACCTCCCAACCTTTTAATTGTCCATGCATTGATTGGTGAGAAAGCTCTAGATAAAATTATAAGTAGTAACTCATTGCCCTGCATTTCCTGGGCACTGGGTGTTTCAATTGACATTTTGAGAGTATCAGGGATTTAAACCAAGGCACAAACCATATTTTTAAAAGGGGGCTTTTTGGTTTTTGTTTGTTTGTTTGTTTTATAGTCATACCACTTCTCTGAGCAATATTTGTTTGATTGTTTCATTTCTGTTTGGACAAGTTTTAATGAAATAATTAAATCAATGTGTCATTCATCAGAAAAAACCAAAACGACAACTTATGTAAATAGATATATATGTGAATACATGTCTTATGCTGTCAGGCTTGTGGGGGAGGCAGACATGCAAATAAATAACTAAGTAAATAAGTAAATTACCTGCAGCAAAACAAAATATGAATTGAGTTAAGATATGAAAGTGACAACCTAGAACTAAATACAGTCAGATTCTTCCTTTTTTCTCCCAACCCCTTCCTACCTCAGACAATGAGACCACATTAAGGCTTATGGAATATTAGAGGGTCTAAAGAAGCCAGGTTTACTCAGAACCTGTTGTTTAAATAATAGTTTTCATGTTTGTGCTCTTATATTTAAACTCAGTTAATCTTCACAGAGAATTTAAACTTACATGGTTATGGTTGTAGATATATCAGAGTTCATTGGATGGTATAGAATAGCTTTTCCTTTACTCTTCTGAGTCAACTACCCCTGAACACCCAGAAGTCCATTTGCCTAGGTTCTTTTTCTCCTCCTGCTTTCTTCTCTTTCTCCACTGAGGGCCCTGTTTTGTTGTGCTGCTTTGTACACGAACTGGTGAGTCCCATTTCATTCCACTGGTGCTCTGATGGAGCAAGTGGGCCCTTCACCATGGAGCCCTAAGACACCCTCCTTCACTCCACACATAGCGTAAGATCAATTAGTTGCTATGCTTACATGATGTCTTTCTGACCAAGAGTGAAGGTGGAGTGATTCCATGGGGTGGAGACAGAGAACTTCTGCCATCCTACCACATTTGCAAACATTCTACAGGCTATTAGCCATGAAAACTATGTTCTCAGGAATTATAGTACTATGAGAACAAGCCTATATTCTAATATTAAATTTAAATGGCAATATACAAAGCCACATACAAGGTAGAACACAGCATTTTAGAAGCACTCGTCAAAATAAAAATACAAGAAATTGGAGTAAAATATAAGTTGCTATCTATCAATAGTATACATTCTTAATTTTACAAACAAATGAATACACTAATCAATGTTGCATTAAAAACCATTTGCTCTTTTTGGTTTCATCAAGTTGACATGTGATGACACTACATGTTTAAAATGTTTTTGAATTATTTTCATATACACAAAACATGCACACTAAAAATTTTTTCTAAACAGCAGTTGCAGAAGAAAGTCAAGTTCAATTGTATGAATTTCAAGAAAACAGATTGCTGAGAAGGTCAAAACATTAACAGGGCATTATCAATGCTGTGCTGATTAATTATTTCTACTTTGGGGAGTAAAATCAATATGTCAACCTGGAAAGGGAGGAGAATAATGAGTTGAAAGGTGATTTAAAATATAATTCAGGTAGTAAAAGCCAAGAATTCCTTTTATTTTCTTCTTCAACTCATTTTCTTCTAGACTAGGTAGTAAGAAAAATAAATTTGATGGTTGGAATAATACCTACTAATTCAAGACATTAAAACGAACAAAAGTTTTTATTTTCCTCCAGTGGCACATTTTAAACATCTGACAAAAAAAAAAAAAAACAGGCTTAAAATTTTCTTTTGTAAAGGTAAAATGTGCTTCCCAAGTTTTCATTTGCACGGTGCTTTCCTTTTGCCTCCCCCTTGACACTACGTGTTTAGAACAAGAGAACTATGACTTTAGCTTTCATGCAGATAGAGCTGAGACACTGAAGGTAAGGTGATGAACTATGCTGAACTTAAGACTCATAGTTCAGTTATTTGAAGTATATCTTGTAAAAGCAGTTGTTAGGAATAAGCAGTAAAAAAAATGAGGAAAATGGTCAGAAGTGCTCCTTCTTCCATTTTGTTTTGGTTCTTGGAGGGAGTTTTACTCCATCAATATGTTCTGCGTCCTTTGGATTTATTGCTTTTTGAGAAACTGTCTGGGTTTCAAAATTCAATGGTTTATTGTCTATAAAAAATTCATATTCTTAAAAAAATGAAGAATGCTTTCACGCAATAGGAGCATTTCTGACCCAGAATTTGTACACGGAACTCTGACTTCTCCTCAGTATGTGTCATTTGCCCCAAATCTTTTAATTTATGTGACACCATACATTGAATATATTTTATATTCATGATACGATTATATGCTTAATGTACATTTTATTGGATAAAAAATAAACTTCAACATTTTTCTGTTCACTTTTGTTTCACAGTGTTAAGCAGAGTACCCACCCTAGCACATAGCCTAAGTACATAACCAATACACAGGAAATATTTGCACATTAACTATTAATACATATGCAATAAATGATATTTGTATAGTTTTGACTGTGTACCAGCCACTGTGATTGACATATAAGAAAAATAACAACAGAAAGCACAAACAATTAGCTTTTATTGAATTGTTGATATGTGCATTAATGTCAGGTACTTTATATTTCTTTCTCATTTAATTTCCAAAATAAGATGAAAAGATTGGGAGCATCAATTTTTCATGCATTTTTACAGATAAAAATATTGAGGTTAAGATAAGTTAAACAATTTTCCTAACTGCAGAGCTAAGAGGTGGCAGTACTAGAACCTTACACAATGCTGGCTTTGCATGTCATCTCGTTTAGTCCTCCCAGTGAGTACACAAGTATTATTTTTCAGATAATAAAACTGCAACAGAATCAAAGGATACTACCTATTATTTTTTTTAATGATAGAAGGTAGAGAAAATAATACTGAACATTTAATCTGAATGCCTCCAAGTTTAAACTCTTGCCCTGAGAGATAGGTTCTTTGGAGATTTTAAGGAAAATTTAGAGATTGAAACTTGACTCAAGGAGCTTAGAATTGTGAGGAAGTAAGACATACACAAAAATAACACAAAGCAGGAAGTGACAAATACAATGAAAGTAATATGGACAGATTACAACATCTAATGGGAGTTTTAAGGAAGGGAGGCAGAATCACGAGAAAGCTTCACGGAAGTTGGACTGTAACATTTCCTTGAAGACTGGGCAGTGGGTTTGAGCATGAAAGGAATAAGGATCAATGAGCCAGGGCCCAAAAGGTTGAGTTGGAGGATACGCTTTGTAAAGATGAGGAAAGAGAGGTGCTATATAGCATTATAGACTTTGTTATACAATCCCGCACCAAGGTTAATTTTTTCAAAGAAATAATTCATAGGTATCTTAGTATATGATATCCAAAAAGACAACTTAGTTCAAGTTCATTTGTCAATAATAATAATAAAAGATGAATGAAACTGACAAGGCAACTATTAATTAAACATTGGTTCTGTAGAGTGTCCTGTGATAGGGATGGGGTCTAGGAGAGATGAGGTACAGCAGAAAAGACAGAACCAGGAGGAGACTAAAGAGACTGTGATCCGTTGAACCTTAGGCCTGAAAAATTAAAAAGGGAAGTGGCCCATACAAAAATTGAATTTACAACTGGCCTCATTAGTGCCATGTTCTAGCTAATTGGGCCGTATGTTAAGGCACTGGGCAGGCAACAGTGTTGGAAGATAAATAAAAAAACACTCCATCCCCCATGTTCACTATTGTGGATATATAGAATACCAGATGGTGGTGACACATTATAAATGGAGTGAGTCATTCTGGAGGCCCATTTGAAACATCAATAAATATGGGATTCACATAAACAGAAGTTTATCTACAAATGCCTTCTCTAAACAGGTGGGGAAAAGAAGGCAGTGGTGATTTTAGACAGAGCACTCGACCGAGAATTGGGGCAACACCACTGAACACGTTTGTTCCCACTCTGCCCTGTCCTTGGAGTTCACTTCTCTCAGAACTCTGTAAACTTGACTCCTTCTCAACCCTTATCTGTCATTTTAGTTATCTTTCCTTAGACAGCTTTACCTAACAGGATTGAAGTTAATCCTCCCTCAATCTCATTACTATGTTGGTTTACTATGGTAGTGAAATTTGAAGTTATCTATTTACTTGTTCATTATTTTTCACCTACACAAGAATCTACTCTCCCTGAAGGTTGGGATTTTTAAAAAGCTTTTTCACCAGTATATCTCCAGCATCTAAAAATAAGTGCTATGACTATAGTGCCAGTTTCTCTCTATGTATCTGGATTTACATCTTAACAGTTAATTTAAAAGAAAGATACATAAAATAGGCACACACAAATTGCTCTTTTACTAATAGCAGATTAACTTTGAAAATCTATAAAATTAATCTATCATTTTTTTAAAAAAAGGATAAACAAAGGTAAAAAGTAACCTCATAAAAAGATGTTTTAGTATTTTTATGCCTTGCAATGAATAATGTCTTAGTTGGCTTAACATTTTTACAGAGGCTCATGTAGCATTGTTTTCTGGTGTTTATTTACTAAGTATGAGTTTATTCTATTTCTGTAGCAGGCACTGTGGTAGATGCCAAGGGTTTAAAGATGCTATAGAGCCTCTATCTTCATGGAATTCATAGCCCAGTGAGTAAAATGGAATTAAATAATAATTTCAATTGAGTATATGAAAGCACACAGTGAGTTTGGACGAAGGATACAACGTTTGACTGACAGCTTCACAGAAGATACAGCATGAACAATTCTTTATGTGGTGAAATGAGCAAAGAGGTAATGCAGATGCCGTGGCATTTGCCAAAGCAAGGGGAAGTAGGCCACACATGGAAAGAGCAGAATACCTTGTGGCTGAAGCTCAACACATCTGCCAGGGCGTGACAAGAGACAAGACAGTTGTCCAGCTACAAGAAGGACCACAGAATCCATGCCACTGAATCTGAACTATCACCTCATCTATAATTGAATGTCACAGAGCCACTCCCTTTTAAAATTAGCCTGAATAATCTGAAGGATCCAGGAGAAAAAAGGCTGAAGTAAATGTAATACAGAATTGAGTATTTCACTCAGAAGAAAATAACATGACAGAGTTAAGCAGTGTGTGGTTGAACTGAAAGCATTAGTGATGATCATATATGAGGCTGAATTTCTAGGCTTAAAGGACAGCAGAGATAGATAAACCTGATTTTTATCACCTATGACATTTTCAGCCAATAAAGTACTCCTTTTGGAAATGTGTAACATGTTTTAGTACTTGCAGTCGTGCTATCAGTGGTTTGCAGGAAGCTCTTGCTGACTAATGCTGTAGAGTTCAGGGAATCAGTCATTGTCTATAGCCTCGAAAAATATCTTAGGGTTCTAGGATTTCCTTCCCCATGATTGTATGCAGAAGTTTCTAGTAATGGTGGCATAGATGTTGAAAAATATGGATAAATGTGCACATATTCAACCTTTCATTTCATCTTTCTTCTGTTTTGCTGTCATTTCTCCTTCTTTCCCTTCCTCTATCCCTCCCTACTTTCCTTCCTGCAATAATAATTTTTGAGAACCTGCCATGTGACAAACATGGCTGCTATGGGGGACTGACACAGACAGTCTATTCTCTCAATGAGTTTACATTCTTGGGAAGGCACAGTGGAGTATGCAATTAAGTTTGCGAACTTGCCACCACGCACTAAAGTTAGCAGCCCTGTGCAAACAACTCAGTAAAGGTTGCATAACCTTGTGATATCTCATAACTGTATTCATGTGGACATGTGGTGGACTCTTGCCGAGTAGCATTCATTATTGTTTTGTGTTTTTGTGTGCTGTCACGAGAATGTCGAAGATTGAATTAGAGCAACAAACAAACATTAAATTTTTTGTTAAACTTGGCAAGAATGGAAGTGAAATCAGGGATATGTTAGTCCAAGTTTATGGAGATAATGCCATGAAGAAAGTAGCAGTGCACAAATGGATTAAACATTTTTCTGAGGGGAGAGAAGGCGTCACTGATGAAGTGAGATCAGGGCAGCCAAGTAACCAGCAAAACTGATGAAAACATGGCAAAAATTCATGGAATTGCATGTCAAAATCATCAGTTGACTATGAGAAGCCTATTACCAAGTAAATATCAATAGAGAAACAATGAGGAAAGTCTTAACTGAAAGTCTTGGCACAAGAAAGGTGTGTGCAAAAATGGTTTCGAAGGATCTCACCGATGAACAAAAGCAAAGGAGATTTAAAGTTCTCCAAGACCTTTTGGAGAGGCAAGATGATGTTTTGGGCTGTGTTATCACTGGTGATGAAACATGAGAGTACCAATACAACCCTGAAACAAAGAGTCAAAGTGTTCAATGGAAGTGTCAATTCTCCGCGACCAAAAAAGTTCTGTCTGTCCAAATCAAGAGTCAAAAACTATGTTCTTAACCTTATTTGATATCAGAGGGATTGTTCAATATGAATTTGTACCAACTGGACAAATAGTCAACCAAGTTTACTATTTGGAAGTGCTGAAAAGGCTGCATGAAAAAGAGGAAAAATGACCTGAACGTTCTGCCAGCAACTCATGGCTCTTGTATCACGACAGTTCACCAGCTCACGTGGCACCATCTGTGAGGGAGTTTTTGGCCAGTGAACAAATAACTATATTGGAACACCCTCCCTACTCACCTGATCTGGCCCCAGCAACTTTTTTCTTTACCTGAAGATAAAGAAAATATTGAAAGGAAGACATTTTGATGACATTCAGGACATCAAGGGTCATAGGACAATAGCTCTGATGGCCATTCCTTTCAAGGAGAAAGAGTTCTAAAATTACTTTGCAAGATGAACTAGGCGCTGGTGGCATCAGTGCACAGCTTCCTAAGGGGAGTACTTCACAGGTGACTGTAGTGATGTTCATCAGTGAGGTATGTAGCACTTTTTCTAGGATGAGTATAAGAGCTAGATAATAAACATATGATTCATTAAATGACGATAAATAAGCATTATGCATCAAAGCAATCTACTTCATAGCCCTTTCCAACATAGAGTTACTGGTTTGCCCCAGTGTTGCCTACTTTTAGCACTGAAAAGTCCCATGTTTCACCAATTCCCCCAGGTCCATGTAAACTTGGACGATTGATCACTCTACAAATTCCATGAGCATGTCGCATTATGGATATTGAGCATCACCTGTGAATAAAGTGGGAGATTTTAAAAAGATTTCCACAGTTTACACCTAAACTGCATTTATTCAGGATACTGTTTTGGTTACCAGTAGGGAAAGTTTGTCAGGTGTTTATGTGAGCTATCAAAAAGTCTGCTGGGAAATAACTTGTCCAGAGGTAAAAAGCAACTTTACATTCAAGGATAGTGGAAGAAGGGCTGATGTAAAAGATGGGAGAGTCTGCAAAGATTGCTCTGTAGTTTTAACTCTGTATTTCTGGGAAAGAACACTTCCATGACTCTTCAGGGAGGCATAGCTGAGAACAGCTCTGCAGACAGGAATTTTTAAAGTGGTCATGGTGGGGGGGCAAGGTAAACTTCAATTATCTCATGCAATTGCACAAAGAAAACAATGTATTTTGTGATCTTATTTACTGCTATGTTAATATAATTAGGGACACCTTGATTAGAATAATGCAGTCAGTAAAAAATTTACTTACCAGCAATTTTTAATAACCAATAAAATTTTATTACTTATTCCTTTTTTTTCACACAGCATTAAAAGAATTAGTCTAGGATACAGAAGTAAAGGATACCCATTTACTCAATGCTTGGTCTTGTGCCAGATAGTTTGCAGAATTTGTCTTAAACCCTTTCAAGAAATTAAATAAAAATACATCAGTGTCCCCACTTCACAGACCAGGAGACTGAGTGTCAATAATATGGGTTGACTTGGCCAAAAGTCACACAACTAATGAATGTCTCTACAGAATTTCAATAGAAAAATGTGAATAACAACGATGTAGTGGAAATTATGCTAGTGGTATGAACCAAATAATTTGAAACACTGAGAAAAAGATGACTAATTTTGCATTCAGGCCTCAGGAAGTGGTACACAATGCATCTTTGGAATTCACTTTAGGGAATGCTGCCTTCAGCACAACTTTATTATAGCTAAGAGTAATCATTAATGAAAACAGTAACGATCCTGAGTCAACATAAATTAATAAGCATTTTTTTATGAATGCAAAGGCTTCAGGATATATTTATGTGAAAATTTTATGTAAAACCTGGAAACTTTAAAGCTCATCATAGGCACTAGTGATGCAAATCAGTTTGAAAATTTTCTTTTTAACTGCTAAATTTTGGAGCGTTTTCAAGGGGAAAAAAAAAGAGAAGAAAGGAAAAATCAGAAGGGAGAAAAAGTACTTTAATTCAACAATTTTAGGCAAGTCATCATCTGGATGATGAAACAAATCTCGAACTAGGTGAAAGGAGACCTGGGGTTTGGCTCTGACTTTGTCACCAACTAACCATGATTTTTGGGTAATTCCTTTAACTACTACAAATTTCAGGATATATACCATTAAATATATCAATACTGGTCATCACTTCATTATTCAGGATTTCTTTTTAAGATCAAATGACAAAAATATATGAAGTATGTTTGAAAATTAAGAGGTTATAACAGAAAGCAAATAAAAATATTTTGTTATTTAAAATATTTTTAATAATGTAGAATGTATAATTAAAATTTTAATGTTTATATTTTATAAAACATTAAAATTCAATAAAATATCTTATTATTATAATTTTATATTATAAACACTTTCTTTAGTGATAGAAGCTAAGAGGATTTATTGTCTACCTGCCTAAAATTAAAAATAAAAAGAAAACTAGACATTATTGTCCTCCTAAAAGACCTAAAAGATGAATATATATGTTATTTATACATATATATGTACATATTAGTAGTATATATGTTTATATCTATGTATGCACATATGTATAATAAAATTTATGTAGTCACAAATTAAGTGTATTTAAGTTATATACTTAAAAGCATGTATTATACTATATAGCATGCTTAAGTCTTTGGTTTTTTTTTTTTACCAAATATCATCTCACTTGGTTTTGCATTAGCAATGACAGGCTTAATATAGGTTCCATTTTATTTTATTATTAAATTGGTTAGTAAAATCATATAGGTTTCAAGTATACAATTCTATAATACATCATCTATATGTTTAATTGTGTGCTCACCACCCAGAGTCAATTTTCCTTCCATCACCGTATATTTGTGGTTCCATTTTATACAAGTACAGACACATGGTTGAGATGACATTAACTATACTGAGTAAGTGCACTAGAGGCCCCACAATACCACTTTAACACCTTAGAGTAAGTGCACCAGAGGCCCCACAACACCACTTTAACACCACGTGAAAGTACTTGCTTAGTTTCTTGCTCAGAGGAGGTATGAGAAGTCAATTGAGGAAACACCAGTGCCTATAGTGCAAAGCCTGCAGCTGTCCTGTGTTGGTCCAGCTGCTGGTTAGGCCATTTGGAGACTTCTCAGACTCATCAGAGATAGCCTGCTACTGAGCCAAGGCTTGTCAGGTCTTGTTTTGTTTTTGCTGTTGTTTTGGTGGAATTCCTGTTTAGTTTCATGTAAGAGATATGCATATTCTGTGTGGTTCTGGAACAGGCCAGGACTTCCAGCCACCTTTTTGTGACTTCTGCTTATATATAAGGAGCGTAATCTGGATTGACTTCCATCTTATATTTCCAATTTGAAATATTTTGCACCCTGGAATTCACTTTTCTATGTCTCTGCCCCACCCGCTCATACCTATGTAGAACTGTGCTATACATGTCTATTGGTTGTTTTTATAATTATATAGCACTAAAACTGAAGGGTATTAAAGAAAAATATTTGAATTCTCTGCCCTTGAAAATGTTCTTGCCTTGAGGATGATCTGAAGACTCAAGAAGCTATCACATGCCCACTGTCACCCCAAATGGAAGTCAAATCTTCAAAGCATACCCAATATTTAAGCTCTGGCAGAAATAGTATACTAATTATCTTTGGAAGCAGGATTGTGCATGTTTATTTTGTGATTTAATAAAAAGCTGACATAGCTGCCATTAGCTTCCCAGAGTGCGCTCCGTTTAATATGCAAAACACACAGAAATTAACATAGTAATTATGTTAGAACTAACAGGATACAAACATTTTAAATGGATTTAACACATTAAATAATTCCATGTCTTATGTGGCCCTGGTGTCTTTCACAGATGGTCACAACATTTGCTAATTTGTTCTACAGGTAGTGCAAATTAATGTGATTTTCTTTGACTCATTCTTTTTTAATGTGGACAGATAGCTTTATTTTTACTTAAAATTATAGCTGCTCTGCTTAATGTATTTTTGGTTCCTTTAACAAAGAATATCTATGTCCTATTCGAAATGGTGGCTTTCTTTGCAAACAAGTTTGAATGTTGGGGAAGAAAAAAAGGTTAGTGAAAATGTGTCCATTTGGTATCTCAGATGGCACTGATGTTAATGTCACTAATACCACTCAACTAGAAACCGCTGTTCTTTTTCAGAGCACCCATTTTTGAGACACCAACTATTCACAGTGTACTCTACTAACAGCTGAGGGTGAAGACCATAAATATTGTGTCTTAAGTATCTTTTTTAGTCAGTCCGTTTTCATAATATCCCAACTAAGGAGTATAAACAATATTCTGTAGAAGTTCAAGGAAATAAAATATAATTACCAGTTAAACAGTAATAGGTTTAATAAAAGAAAGAAGAGCTCCTTGGAGAAATGCCTGATTCTAGGCTTAGGCAGAAAAATTTAAAGGATGAACCTAAACGTCTCTTTACATGAAAAAATCAAGGATGCACTTAAGGACTACATAGTCATATCAAAGCTGAAGGAATTGGAAGTTAAACTGAAGAGGCTATAGTGGTTAAATATAAGATAATTTAATCATTGATAGGGATAATAACTACAGTGGATTAAAGTTCATAAGTATAATTTAATTAAAGATTATAATATTACAAAAATAAAAAACAAAAATTATTAGTACTGATCACTTTTAGAGAATGCTAGGAATTACTCATCTGTAAACTAGTAACAGAGAAAAAAAGTGTTATCCTGCCTTTATTATACATACTGTATCTCAGACTAACTAAATAAATGAGGGAAATTTACCTTAATGGAAGTATTCTAGCTAACAAACAAATAGACAAACAAAAAGAAAAATCCAAAAGGATTAACAGAACTAGACAGCCACTGTTTTGCAAACTTTAAGGATTTTATGGATATGAAAAATGTTCATTGATGACTGTCACCATCGCTAAAAGAGAAAATTTATGAAAGAACACATGTCCTATAAATTAGTCTGAAACCACCCTAGTAAATAAAACAAGAACAACAAAACAACAGCAAAAACCTTGATCTAAATTAATGGTTCTCAACCAGGTGTAATTCTTTCACCTGGAGAAATTTGGCAAAGTCTGGAGGCATTTTTTTTATTGTCACAATTGGGAAGGTGCTATTGGCATCTAGTGGATAGAGGCCAGAGATGCTGCTAAATATCCTGCAATGCACAGAAAGGCCTCCACAATGAAGAATTACCCAAATGACAATAAAATATTATTAGCAGTACCTTGGTTGAAATAACCTGATATAGACCTATCAGTTTACAGAAAATACTAAGTAGTAGAGTTGTGTTAAATGACACAATATAAGTGGAATCAGTAAAATATGAACTGAGGAAAACTAGTAGGCAGATGACCCGGATCTTCAAGAAATAAATTGCAAGGGAAGAGAAGAGAGAGTAAAAATGAGAGAGAGAAAAAAAGAAACAGAGGCAGAAAGAGACACAGACACACGCACCCACGCACATGGAGAACAGACACCATCAATAGATTAATAAGACTTAAGAGACTTATCATCCTTATCATAATTAATATACCCATAAACTTAAACTATAAGAGAATATAAGATTTATGGGGTAACGGGATTTTGGACACTGTCTAGATATTTGATAATGCTAACAAATTATTATTTCCTATATGATATTGATATTGTGAATATTTAATCTCTACATAATATGAGCCCTTATATTGTAGAAATGATGCCGAAATCATTAAAGATAAAATAGTATGTCTGGAAATTGCCTCAAAGTAATTCAGAGCTAGGAGAAATATATTGAACGAGAACATACGTGAAACAAGATGATAAGCCATGAATGCAAATTGTTGATGCTGGATGATGGTTACTTGGGGAATCATTAAAATATGTAGTGTTTGCATCTTCTCTAATGATATTTTAAAGAGTTATTGAAATAAAGAGACTTTCCCACTATTTCTAAAGTAGTTCAAAGCTCAAAAATCATTCATCCCTTAATTTAGTAACTCGCTTATTCATATATTCATTTGATCTGATTTAGTAGCTGAAAACTCTTGGTTTTTGAATCAAATACTGTTGGATTTGAATTTCAGTTCTGCTTATTAATAAATGTAAAGTTATCTCACCCCTAT